>CAUYLG010004869.1:0-57448 GCA_963573385.1 Cacajao melanocephalus | reverse complement strand
CTTGGGGCCTCAAGAAAAAAGGAATTTGGCTGGGCACGGTGGCCCATGCCTGTAGTCCCAGCTACTCAGGAGGCTGAGGTGGAAGGATCGCTTGAGTCCAGGAGTTCTGGGCTGTAGTGCAGCTATGCCGATCGGGTGTCTGCACTAAGTTCGGCATCAATATGGTGACCTCCCGGGAGCAGGGGACCACCAGGTTGCCTAAGGAGGGGTGAACCGGCCCAGGTCAGAAACAGAGCAGGTCAAAACTCCCATGCTAATCAGTAGTGGGATTGCGCCTGTGAATAGCCACTGCACTCCAGCCTGGGCAACATAGTGAGACCCCGTCTCTAAAAAAAAAAAATTAAAAAAAGAAAAAAGGAATTTGACCAACTCATCCAGGTGTTTGATGGCTGTATGTGTAAACCATGGCTGGCTGGGTTTTAAAAAAGGTCTTATCTGAGATAAGACCATCACAGCCAATTAAAAAGATGCTATGTGACAAATAATTATTCCAGCTGCACTTTATACAAATAATCAAGCCAGGTATAATAAGACCAAAGCTTATTTTGTAAACAAGTCAGCCCTATCATGATTTGCTTTTACTAAAAATGAGAACTGGAAAGAGAAACACGATGTCTCAAGAACCACGGTATACCTGTTATTGCATTCTGGTGTTATCAGTTGTTTTTGAGTTTTTTCCTACAATTTAGACTGACCCTGCTTATTTCTGTGAACCAACCAGTGATTTCTGACTGCAGCTCAGAAGAAACAAGAGGGGTGGGTAATGTCAAAATCTGGATCAATGTTATGATTCTGGGCACGTGTTGGAATCAGCCAGAGACTTCCTATCAGCTGCGTCCCAACAATTGCCCAGTTCGTGGAAAGCCGCCTGATTTAGTTTACTTGAGATAGTTTTGCTTATTTTGCTTTACTCTTGTGGAGTATATCGCTGTTGTGCTCTTTGTGTAGGAATGCAGGATAAGCTTACTTCATGTTTTCTGAAACTGAACACTTTCATCTTCACGATGTCACCTTTTGTCAGCACTCAAGAGATATGAATGGCTCTCACCATACCTCCACTTTCTGACCGAGATCCTGTCTACCCAGAATACAAGAGACCCTAATCGTTAGGCAGAAATAGTACTGCCCATAGTCAGCCTGAAGAAGTTACAGAAGGTGGACCTTTGTCCCTCTGCAACTCTTGTAAAAGGGAGGAGGGACATATGAAACAGAGCAAGTCATCTTGAATAGGGGCTGGGTAAAATAAGTCTGAAACCTACAGGGCGCTGCATTTCCAGGAAGTTAGGCATTCTTAGTCACGATGAGATAAGAGGTCATAAAGATACAGGTCATAAAGACCATGCTGATAAAACAGAATGCGATAAAGCAGCTGGCCAAAACCCACCCAAACCAACATGGTAATGAAAGTGACCTCTGGTCGTCTTCACTGTTCATTATACACTAAAATACATTAGCATGCTAAAACACACTCCCACCAGTGCCATGGCAACATCAGGAAGTTACTCTATATGGTCTAAAGTGGAGAGGAACCCTCAGTTCTAGGAAATCTTTGCCCATTTCCTGGAAAATTCATGAATAATCCTCCTCTTTTTTAGCATATAATCAAGAAATAACTGTAAGTATACTCAGTAGAGCTGCTGTGGAGTAGCCATTCTTGCATTCATTTACTTTCCTAATAAACTTGCTTTCACTTTATAGACTTGCCCCACTTTTTTTTTTTTTTTTGAGTGAGGTTCAAGAACCCTCTCCTGGGATCTAGGATTTGGATTAGGAACCCTTTCCGTATCAGTCATGCCGTTGCCCCTGGGATTAGTAAACTCTACTTGCATTAGTCCATTTTCATACTGCCATAGAGAATTGCCCGAGACTGGCTAATTTATAAAGGAAAGAGATTTAATTGGCTCACAGTTAGGCATGGCTGGAGAGGCGTCAGGAAACTTACCGTTATGGCAGAAGTCAAAGGGAAAGCAAAACACCTTCCTAACAGGGCGCAGGAGGAAGTGCAGAGTGAAGGGGGAAGAGCCCCTTATAAATCCATTAGATCTCGTGAGAACTCACTATCACGAGAACAGCATGGGGCAAACTGCCCCCGTGATCCAGTTACCTCCACCTGGTCTCTCCCTTGACTCGCTGGGGTTATGGGGATTATAATTCAAGATGAGATTTGAGTGAGGACACAAGCCTAACCCTATCACCACTCTGGATTGTTTGCTGCCTCAGACCGTCTAGACCTAAAATGGGAGTGAAGAGTAGCACAGAGGCCCTCAGGTGGAGGACCAACCTAGGAGGTGGGAGTACACAGCTGAGACACATAGACTTTTAGCGGGCACCTGAGGAAGGGTAACCTACGCAGAAGAACTGGCCTGTAGCAAGAATGACATTGATCTTTAACTCCATGGGCTTATATGAGTATGATGATAAGAATAATTCAAAGAATTAATAATTCATGGTGCTATCAGGAAACAAAAGACCATTGACGTTGAAAACTTATCTAATCGTTTTCATAAGATCCGTGTGTATCGCTGCATTTAATTTTACCTCAAAAAAAAAGAATTATAAACAAACCTTGAACTTTAGTTAATGATATGAAGGCAGACATGTTTGGGGATGAGATGCCCTAATGTCTGCAACTTTAAAATGCATTTAAAAAATAGATAGATGGATAGATATGTGATTAACCAATTTTCAATTATAGAATCTAGTTGTTGGGTATACGGGTTTCTCTGTACTATTCTTTGAACTATTCTGTATTTTTTTTTTTTTGAGACAGAGTTTCGCTGTGTCATCCAGGCTGGAGTGCAATGGCATGACCCTGGCTCACTGCAACCTCTGCCTCCTGGGTTCAAGCAATTCTCCTGTCTCAGTCTCCTGAGTAACTGGGATTACAGGTGCTGGCCACCACGCCTGGCTAATTTTGTATTTTCAGTAGAGATGGAGTTTCACCATGTCGTCCAGGATCATCTCAAACTCCTGATCTCAAGTGATCTGCCCACCTCGGCCTCCCAAAAGTTCTGGGATTATAGGCATGAGCCACTGCACCCAGCCTGAACCATGCTGTATGTTTTAAATAATGCATGCTCATGAATTGTTGTTGTTGCTGTTACTGATTTTAAAGACAGAGTCATGCTCTATCACCCAGACTGGAATACAGGGGTGCCATCATAGTTCACTGCAGCCTTGATCTGGGCTTAAACCATCTTCCTGCCTCAGCCTCCTGAGTAGCTGGGACTGCAGGCATGCACCACAATGCCAAACTATTTTTGTTGGTAGAGATAGGGTCTTGCTATGTTGCCCATGCTGGTCTTGAAATCCTCCTACCTCAAATTCCAGAGTAGTTGGGACTACAAGTGTGTGCCACCATGCCTGGTTAATACTGATTTTAAAAACAGGCTAGACCAGGCATGGTGGGTCAGACCTATAATCCTGGCACTTTGGGAGGCCAAGGTGGGAGGATTTCTTGAGCCCAGGAGTTCAAGACCAACCTGGGCAGCATAGCGAGACCCCATCTCTATAAAAAAAAAATTAGCTAGGCATGGTGGCACATGACTGTAGTCCCAGCTACTTGGGAGGCTGAGGTGGGAGGATCACTTGAGCCTGGGAAGTGGAGGCTGCCGTGAGCCAAGATTGCACCATTGCACTCTAACGTGGGAGACAGAGCCATACCCTATCTCAAAAACAAACAAACAAAAACAGGCTAAACAAATCTGGGGTTCTAGAAGCCAGGATAGTGAGGGTTGTGACTACAAAGTGCACAAAGGGCCGGGCACGGTGGCTCACGCCTGTAATCCCAGCACTTTGGGAGGCTGAGGCAGGTGGATCACAATGTCAGGAGTTCAAGACCAGCCTGACCAACATGGTGAAACCCCATCTCAACTAAAAATATAAAAATTAGCCAGGTGTGGTGGTGCATGGCTGTAATCCCAGCTACTCAGGAGGCTGAAGCAGGAGAATCGTTTGAACCCAGGAGGTAAATGTTTCGGTGAGCCAAGATCGCACCACTGCATCCCAGCCTGGGTGACAGAGCGAGACTCTGTCTCAAAAAAAAAAGTGCATGAGGGGGCTTTTGGGAGCATTGGTAATGTTCTGTGATCTGGGTGGTGGTTACACAGGTATAAAATTATCTTTGTGAAAAATCAGTGAGCTATATATATATACTTACAGTATATATACATTTCTGTATGCACCTTTTCCACCAAAAAAAATACAAAAATAGAATGCAAGATCTGTGTATGTACAGATAGAGAATGATATCTGAAGTATGTATATCTTCAAATAATTTCAAAATAAACTGAACAATGAATGAATGCTGGCCAGTCCTCTGCAGGCAAGGCTGGCCTCCTCGGCACCAGCTTGCATCTCGTTGCCCCCTGTGCTGCCCCACTACACAAGTGGGTTAATTCAGTGTGCCTCCAATAAGCTCGTTCATCATTCTCTGTCTCACTGTCCATCAAATGCCCAGACCAAACACCATCATCCTCAGCTTCTTGTCCTCTCTTAACCCTGCTCAAATGCTCATATACCACACATGGGTGATTTTACTGTTTATCCAAACTTCTCCCACTGCTTTCCACTTCTGTCCTAGCCACTGGCATCTCTACTCTCACAGCAATCATCTCCCGAGGCTCCATCTCTAGGTGTCTCCAAGCATTCTCTCCCATTGCAGCCAGAATTAATGTTAAAAAAAAAACAGATTCGATTATGTCGCTCCGCAGCTCTAAAAAACCCACTTCAGTAGCTTCTTCTTGCTCTTGGGACAAAGCACAAACTTTTTGTCACAGAACACAAGGCCCCTCCTTGGTCTGATTCCTACTTACCTCTTCACCTCGCCTCGGAGACCTCCTGCTCCTGCTCTGTCCCTCGACACAATGACCCCTCTTCAGTTCCTGAAACAAGCCCCACTCTGTCCCCTCCCAGACCCCACACATCACTCTCCTCCTCTCATCTCACCAGCTCTTGTGCTTCCTCAGGCACTTCCTCAAGAAGGCCTTTATTGAAGCTAAACTGAGTTAGGCCTTTCTACTCTGTCCCCTGAGCACCCCGTGGCTCTCCTCTCAGCTTACTGTAACTCTTTGTTTAATATCTGTCTTTCAGATAAGCTATAAGCATGTGGGTGCAAGGATGGCATCTTCCCTTGCATTGCTAGATGTCCAGTACCCAGCCCAGGCCACCTGGTAGAAGCTCAATAAACATTTATTATATAAGTGAGAGGTGAGATGAACGAATGCTCCTTTAATTAACATTATTTATCTATTAAGATAAAATACTTCATGGGGACTATCCAAGGTGAAGCCCTTGGGGAAAACCTTAAGGTCCTCTACATCCTGAAACTCTTGTATTTATTTAGTTAGTTAATTTTTTTGAGGCAGAGTTTCACTCTGTCGCCCAGGCTGGAGTGCAGTGGCACGATCTCAGCTCACTGCAACCTTCCCCTCCTGGGTTCAAGTGATTCTCCTGCCTCAGCCTCCCAAATAGCTGAGACTACAGGTGCACGCCACCACATGCCCAGCAAATTTTGTATTTTCAATAGAGGTGGGGTTTCACCATGTTGGCTAGGATGGTCTCAATCTCTTGACCTCATGATCCACCCGCGTCAGCCTCCCAAAGAGCTAGGATTACAGGTATAAGCCACCACACCCAGCCCTAAAACCCTTTTAATGAATGCACTCTCCATACCAAAGGAGGGTGTAAGTCTTGCACAGGTTGCTGGGTCTAGTAACTTCTTATTCTTTTTTTTTTTTTTTTTTTTGAGAAAATAGAAGAGAACAGAGGGGAAGAGAGGCAAAGAGGATTAATCCTTTTTTTTTTTTTTTTTTAGACAGCGTCTCAGTCTGTTGCCTAGGCTGGAGTACACTGGCACGATGATTACAGCTCACTGCAGCCTTAACTTCTCGGCTCAAGCCATCCTTCCACCTCAGCCTCCTGAGTAGCTCAGACTACAGGCATGTGCCACTATGCCTAACTAATTTTTTTTATTTTTTGTAGAGCCAGAGTCTTACTGTGTTAAGCAGGCTGGTCTCAAACTCTTGAGCTCAAGGGATCCTCCTGCCTCAGTCTCCCAAAGTGCTGGGATCACAGACATGAGCCACCATGTCCAGCTGTATTGTTATTTTTTACTTTTTAATTTTTTTCAAATGTTTTCCAGCCATGATTGGTTGAATATGCAGATTCAAAATCCGCAGACATAGAGGGCCAACTGCAGTTTCTTTTTTATAAAGTTCTCTCTAATCTACGGTGTTGTTGTGGTTGTTGTCGTTTGAGATGAAGTCTCGCTCTGTCACCCAGGCTGGAGTACAGTGGCACGATCTCTGCTCACTGCAACCTCCACCTCCCAAGTTCAAGGGATTCTCCTGCCTCAGCCTCCCGAGTAGCTGGGACGACAGGCATACACCGTCATGCCCGGTTAATTTTTGTATTTTTAGTAGAGATGAGGTCTCACCATGTTGGCCAGGGTGGTCTTGAATTCCTGACCTCAGGTGATCCACCTGCCTCAACCTCCCAAAGTACTGGGATTACAGGCATGAGCCACCACTCCTGGCTATCGTATGTTTTTACCTGATGATAATGTCACTATAGGATTCCAGTTGTATTTTCAGTCACAATCGCTGATGTTTGTTTAACATAAGCCGTCTTTAGGATTCAGAAAGTCCTTTCATGCTGGTCCAGACAAAACTCTGAGTGCAGATAAAGAAACTTGCCTAAGGACACAGAGCTCAAAAAGAGGAGAGAAAGGGCTGGGGGCATGGGCTTCTGGCATCAGACCTGGATTTGTGCTAATGTAGCCAACAGCCTGGCATTGCCAGGCTTCCAGCAGAGGACCTGTGGGTGTATTATGGATTTCCAGACAAACAGGACAGTAGCATTGGTCAATGTTCAAATCCTTCATCTCCTATTTAATCCCCCAACATGTTTTGCATATCTTTGAAATTTAAAAATAAAAGTCATTGCTTTTATTTTTAAAGCTGTTTCAGAAGCATGCAAGATAATCATTTAAAATAGAAAGTCTTCCTTTTCTCACTATTTCTTACTGTGAATGTTCTGCCAGAGTACAAATCCTGATATTAGTCAAGTATCTTGGACAGTGTCAATTCACAGCGAAAATATTTATGTATTCACTGGTCTTGATGAGCATTAGAGCAATCTTTCCAAGAACTTGCAGTGGGATGCAATAAAACTTGAACTGCAGCCCTGAATCATTTCTGGGTTCAACTTTTTCTCTTGGTTGCTGAATCAACTTGGACATGTTTCAAGAGTAGAATAACAGAATGTTGCATTCCTTCTGGAGGAGGAATAATACTTATCCAGCTCTCAGGGAAGAGGTGGCTACTAACTATTTTCAGCCTCAGGAAGAATGAACCACTTCGCATTTAATCCTGCGGTGGGACAGGTAGGGGATGGGGAAGCAAGGGGTTTAGAGCCACATGTTGAAGACCAGAAAGACCTCTAGGTAGAAGTTCAGAGTTCAGCTTCTTGGCTCCGCAGCTCAGGAAGTTTGAGCTTTCACATGTCAAAGAGTGACCATGCACAGGTGAACAGATCAACACTAGGGGTGGAGGGCAGAATCTTCCTAGTCAAATTTTTAAGGAACATTCAGTGCAAATTTGGCTCTGTGCTATCAGGGAGATGTGGGCAAGTGACATGTGTTTGAGTCTGATATGATTTGGCTCTGTGTCCTCACCCAAATCTCATCTTGAATCATAATCCCCACATGGGAAGGGAGGGACCTGGTGGGAGGTGGATCATGGGGGCAGTTTCGCCCATGCTATTTTTGTGATAGTGAGTGAGTTCTCATGAGATCTGATGGTTTAAAAGTGTTTGGAACTTCCCCACTCGCTCTCTCTCTCCCCTGCTGCCATGTAAGATGTGCCTTGCTGCCCTTTCACCCTCTGCCATGATTGTAAGTTTCCTAAGGCCTCCCCAGCCATGTGGAACTGTGAATCAATTAAACTTCTTTTCTTTGTAAATTACCCAGTCTCAGGCAGTTCTTTATAGCAGTGTGAAAATGGACTCATACAGTCTCATGGTTTTTTTTTTGTTTTTCTGAGACAGGGTTCTCTGTTGCCCAGGCTAAAGTGCAGTGGCATAGTCACAGCTCACTGCAGTCTCGACCTCCAGGCTCAAGCAATCCTCCCACCTCAGCCTCCCTAATAGCTGGGACCACAGGCATGAGCCACCACACACAGCTAATTTTTGTATTTTTTTTTTTTTCATAGACAGGGTTTCACCAATGTTCTCCATACTAGTCTCAAATTCCTGGGCTCAAGCAATCCATCCACCTTGGCTTCCCAAAGTGCTGGGATTACAGCCATGAGCCACCACCTGGCCAGTATGTCTTTGTTTATACCAGATATGTGCTATTTGAAAACTATTTCATTATCTTCATCATCTGTCACATCAGATTTCTGTCTCTGCAAACATGCTGCTGTGCAAACTGGTAGGAGGCCCTGCAGCTGGGGACATGCTTCCTAATTGCCTTGGTGAATGCTTGGAAAAACAAAAGAGAATCTCAAGTTTTTAAAGAAAAAAAAAGAATCAGGAGAGGAGGCGATTATAAAAGTTATTCATCAGACGTTCTCATTGGTTTACAGAAATAATATTGATTCGTGATTGGCTTGTGTTGAATTACAGGGTGTGTGGCATTTTATGGCTACTTGATGTTAGTTAGTCTAGAGCCCAGATAGCAAGTGGCTTCAAGAAGTAATGATTTAGCTGAAGGAGAAGTGATATATAACTGCTGTTACATTTTAAATGCCTTTCTAGGTCTCATAATTTAAAGAGCTTGCATTCCCTAGATAAATGTGTTTTTTTCCGCCTTTCTCTTAGTAATGCCTAAAATCTCTTTTTTCTTCTTCTTAGGTAAAATATGACTATGTGCATATTTCTGAAAATCAGTGTTTGAAACACTTCTTTTTTCCTTTTTCTGTTAAATCAGTGAGAGAAAATTATAATCAATTTCTTTCTCAGCGGATCTCTTCTTGAGTAATTTTTCTTTCTTTATTAAATAGCTCCTTATCTGAGGTTTTCTAACAGCGTTTGATTCTGACTGTTTCATTTCACTGGATATGATGACTTTTTAAATGAAACATTCTGCTCTCTGAAAAGTTCTTCATGTACTTTTTCAAGTGGTATAAAATGACACTTGAACCGTCTTTTACTAAAAAGTTGGTTCATTGTTTTGGCAACTCCATTAGCAATACCATTAGACTCAAACTCCACAAAGTCATAGTTTTGGCATTTTCAGACTTTTCATTTCTGGAGGGCTTGAATCTTGTAATCACGCCAAACTGGGAGAAATATGCTCAGATCTGGGTTTCATAAAGCACTGGAGTTACGTGACCTACATACGTAACACCAGAAGACGGTTTTTCTTGCTCCTGTCACTGGGCTGACAAAGACTCTCCTCCGAGCAGAACTTTAGCCAGGCTCCTCTGAGCCCTCTGCTTAACTAGGCCTGCCCTTGGCCTTCCCTCTCTGTCCTTGTAGAATCCAATTTGAGCAAGAATCCTGCATAGTCCATTTAGTGAAAATCCCCGGGCCAGGCACAGTGACTCACTTCTGTAATCCCACCACTTTGAGAGGCTGAAGCAGACAGATCACTTCAGGCCCAGAGTTCAAGACCAGCCTGGCTAACATGGTGATCCCCCATCTCTACAAAAAATATTTAAAAATCCACCAGGCATGGTGGCTCATGTCTGTAGTCCCAGCTACTTGGGAAGCTCAAGCCAGAGGATTGCTTGAGCCCAGAAGGCCTAGGTTGCTGTGAGCAGAGATTGCGCCACTAGACTCCAGCCTGGGTGACAGAGTAAGAGCCGAGAGAAAGAGAGACAGAGAGAGAGAGAGAGAGAGGAGAAGGAAGGAAGGAAGGAAGAAAGGAAGGAGGGAGAGAGAAAGAGAGAAAGAGAAAGAAAGAGGGAGAGAGAGAAAGAAAGAGAAATGAAGGAAGGAAGAAGGAAAGGGAGAAGAGAAAGAGAGCAAGAGAGCAAGAAGAAAGAAAGAGAGAGGGAAGAAAGGAAGGAAGGAGGAAGGGAGGGAGAGAGGGAAGAAGGAAGGGAGGAAGGGAGGAAGGGAGGAAATCCCCTACCCTTGCTATCTGACCACCCTCACTATCTTATCACCCTAGCCTGCCTTCAGCAATAATCTTGTCAAGTCACTTTAGCCAGAAACCTCTTATCCTTGATATTTCCCCTTAGTAATTTTCCATCCACTGCCTCCACCCTGCTCCTTGGTTATAAATCTCCACTTGTCCTTGTTGGAGTCTGAGTTGAGCCAATCTCACGTTGTAATGGTCTCTATACCTGTCACCATGGTCCCCTTGAATAAAGTCAGCCTTACCATCTTTAACAAGTGTCATGAATAATTGTTTCTTTGGCACAGCAAACCCATACCACCACCATTAGAAACCCGGCCTCCTCCTGCAGACTCAATGACAGGAGCAGTTTGGCTATGCCAGAAAAGTCTGCCATGCTAAGAGTACCCAAATCAACCAAGAAGCATCACCTCCTCAGTGAAAAGCAACAGATAAGAGTACCCAAGTCAACCAAGATCCATCACCTCCTCAGTGAAAAGCGACAGTTTGCATCCTAAAATTCTTTAAATGCCTTGCTTCAAACTCATCGATTTTGGACAGTTGTATTGTTATCTCTATCCAACCCTAATCACGTCTCCCACGATGAAAAGCCCACCTTAAATACAACTCCTGAAAAATGAAGTGAATGGGAGGCCATTGATTTGGACTGAGCTCCTGTGATAGGCCCCAACAAACCACACCAAAATGGAGTCACTCATGCTAAAGTTCTGAAACCAAGTTGTTTATCTGATCTACTAAATGTTCAGAAGACATGACAGCCAAATGCCCAAACAGGCCAGTTTTAGACGGCCTGATAAGGAGGTTCCCTCTGCTTTAGCTCCTACAGAAAGTAACCTGATATTAACCAAACTGCTTTTTGTATTACCCTGTTTCTTTGTTCCTGCTCAAGCAACCTTGTAAAAAACTGATTGTTCTTCTATAACCAATGGAGCACCTTAAAAAAAAGTCTTCAGATGAGATGAATTGGCAATTCAACATCTAAAAGATCTAAAAGTCAACTAGATCTTTAATCAAATTTTTCTGTAATTTTGTCTTTTGACAGTCTCAATTCTAAGTCAGTTTATATCTTGCCTTCTCAAGTGGGACCCTTGGGAAGGGACCCCTTCTGTGGGACCCACAGCCACTGCCAAAGCTCTGTGGAGATCATGCTCTCTCATCTTGAGGAGCAATAAATTCAGATTTGTCTTTTCAATTGATTGAGATGGTGATGTTCAGGGATCTTCACTGATAAGTAAAATCTAAGTATTACAGAAACAACCTGAAGCATCTGGTCTATCAAAGGTGGGATTCTTTCTCTGGTCTCCTGACAAACTGTTTTAACCGCCCAATGGGTTCATCTCGCCCGTTGCCTAGACAGAGCCGATTTATCAAGACGGGGATTGAAATAAAGAAAGAGTCATTCACATAGAGCTGGCTGTGTGGGAGACAGGAGTTTTATAACTCAAATCAGTCTCCCTGAGCATTTGGGGATCAGAGTTTTTAAGGATAATTTGGTGGGTGGTGGGACGCAGTCAATCAGGAGTGCTGATTGGTAAGGTCAGAGATAAATCATAGGGAGCCAAGCTGTCCTCTTGTGGCTGAGTCAGTTCCTGGGTTGGCGCCACAAGACCAGATAAGCCAGTTTATTGATCTGGGTGGTGTGAGCTGATTCATCAAGTGCAGGGTCTGCAAAATATCTCAAGCTCTGATATTATCCCCATGAACAATTTGGAGAGGGTCAGAATCTTGTAGCCTCCAGATGCATGACTCCTAAACCATAATATTTAATCTTTTGGCCAATTCGTTAGTCCTACAAAGGCAGTCTAGTTCCCAGGCAAGAAGGCGGTTTTGGGAAAAGGTTATTATCATCTTTGTTTAAAACTGTAAACTAAGTTCTTCCCAAAGTTAGTTCAGCCTATGCTCAGGAATAAACAAGGACAGCTTAGAGGTTAGAAGCAAGATGGAGTTGGTTAGGTCAGATCTCTTTCAGTCTCAGATATAATTTTGCAATGGTGGTTTCACTGTCATCTAAACTCTCCTCAGACTGCCTGTGCTACAGGTAGTTAACCGGGCATCAGCAGGGCAGGAGAGGGCTCTCCCCCACCCACTGGGAATGTTGGGTGATGGTTTGGTAATTATCACATTACCTCTCTAAAAGTGATAAATTGGGAGCCAGGTGCCAGGGAAGAGGCCATTTCCTGATGGTCCACACACGGTTGCACATTGAATGCCGACTCCAGGGAGAAGCCAGAGAGAAGCATACACATTGAGAGAGACAAAATGGTGGCATATGATGTTCCAGGGGCATGCCACCAGAAGAAGGAAGAAAGCTCAGGTGTCATCTTCCTAAACACACTGCTCATGCTCACCTCCTGTCGAAAATAAGAATAAATAAAAAGTTCCTCTTCAAAGCTTTCCTCTTAGTTCATTACGTATAAATAATAGTTTCTTCAAAGGTTAATTTACTTTAAAGCTTTTGCTAATAATCTTAAAGTAGCTGTTAGTCATAATAAAGAAAAAAGTGCATCACATGTTCTGAGTTCTTAGACTTTAACCTCGATATTTGCCCTGACATGCCTGGACAAGCCCACGCAAGTCTCAGGTCATAGCTTATTCCCCTTCCTTATTTGGAAATGTCATCGCTTCTCTAAGCTTTCCTCAAGTTACTTCTTCTTTTCCTTTGTTCTCCTCTGCCTTTACCTCTTTAGAAAATTTCAAAGTTTTTAGCCAATTGGGTCAGGCATAGAATGTGAAGTCCCATTCTGGCCAATGGAAACTGGACACAGCAGTAGGGCAATTGCATCAGGTTATGAAAGTTGTAAATGTCCCTGTCTCCTTTGTTCAGGTGTGCTCTCGTGGCAAGACTGCTGGCGAGTTGCACTCTTCCTGTAGGAAGTAAAACTAGCCTTGCTGAGTGATCCATTGTCTCTGTGTGGATTTTTCCCCATGTTATAAACTTGTTTCCAACATCTCCCAAGGGTAAGGAGGGCGCTGCTTATGCAAACAGCCCACCCTAAGGGAAGAATCACAGGAAAGAGGTGAGCCTATAAAGTCCAAGGATCACAGTTAAACGTCACACTTGACCTTGGCGCCTGCTTGGGTCTCCTCCAAGCATATTTTCCTTTCCTTTCTTTCCTGTTCTGAAGTCTTTCAAATAAACTTCCACTCCTGCTCTGAAACTTGCCTTGGTCTCTTTTTCTGCCGTATGCCCCTGAGTTGAATTCTTTCTTCTGAGGAGGCAAGAATTGAAGTTGCTGCAGACCTGTATGGATTTGCCGCTGATAACTCGGATACTTTCCACCAGTAACGCTAAGACCCGTCATTCTTCCTGCAGAATCTGTTCTGTGCTCAGCTAGTCTTATGGCTTCTCACAAGTCATGGTCCTGCCTCTGGAAATCCACAGAAAGACTGACCTTTCTTGCAGAAATCAGCTGTGTCCTTAGTTAGCTCTCTCTGCAGACAGCTGCCCCCAAAGCATGATCTAAAATGTCAGAGGCACCTGCTCAGAGATCTCTGTATCTCCCCTCCTTCTTCACCCAGTATAAAACCATCAGATCTCACGAGACTTATTCACTACCACAAGAACAGTTTGGGAGAACCGCCCCCGTGATTCAAATTATCTCCCATCAGGTCCCTCCCAGAACACGTGGGAATTACAGGAGCTACAATTCAAAAGGAGATTTGAGTGGGGACAAAGACAAACCATATCAGTGAATAAGCCCTGATAAACCTACATATGCCAGAACTGCTAGGGGAAAATATTCAAAACCATTGGCTTGCTAAAGTGAATCAATATCTCTACATGTGAAAGCTACTTTGGAGTATAGATGTGATATCTCCTCGTCCTGGGAAACTATAGAACTCTCCTCTTGAGGAATTACTGTGCTCTGGAGAAAAGTTTTCAGGATGCTGACATGTGGGTGTCCCCCCACCAAAAAACACTTGCTTGTAGATCAGCAAGATATCTATGGGTGACAGTAATCTATTGAACATTTCAATATAGCTAAGAGAGAAGAATAGGCAAGGTTTTAGCATAAAGAAAAAATAACTATATATGGCAATGATATCCCCATTAAGCTGATTTAATCTCCAACTGTCAGTCTCCAACATTAAAAAGACGACACAAACAGGATCACATAAAAACGAAAGAAAATCAAAACCTATAATAAATACATTCACAGAGGCTGGGTGCGGTGGCTCACACCTGTAATCCCAGCACTTTGGGAGGCTGAGGCAGGTGGATCACAAGGTCAAGAGATCGAGACCATCCTGGCCAACATGGTGAAACCCCGTCTCTACTAAAAATACAAAAATTAGCTGGGTGTGGTAGCACGCACCTATGGTCCCAGCTACTTGGAAGGCTGAGGCTGAAGAATCGCTTGAACTCAGGAGGCAGAGGTTGCAGTGAGCCGAGATTGTGCCACTGCACTCCAGCCTGGTGACAGAGCAAGACTCCGTCTTAAAAATAAATAAATAAATAAATACATTCACAGAAATAAAAAGAATAATGAGAAAGAGCTCTTGGAAATGGAAAATAATAAGGCTTTAATTTTTTAGAGAAATGTATCAAAAGAGTTAAAAGATGAAATCCAGAAAGTGGAGATGGGTACAAGCAAACAATTGGACATAAGGAAAGAAAAGACTTCAGGAAAGGTGATAAATGATCAATGATAAAATTTCAAATAGAAACTACAGAGAAAATGGAAAGGAGTTACTTCTTGAATAAATAACACAAAAATATTCTATGAAATTGAAAAACACAATCATTCAGATGTAAAGGACACAGAGTACTCAGCACCCTGAATTTTAAAAGGCCTATGATGGGACTAGAAGCAAGAAAACTGGGAATAAAAAGGGGATCCTAAAACTTTCAGAGACAGAGGAAAAGAAAAAAAAAATCCAGGCCAGACACAGTGGTTCACACCTGTAATCCCAGCACTTTGGGAGGCCGAGGCTGTTGGATCACCTGAGGTCAGGAGTTTGAGACCATCCTGACCAACATGGAGAAACCCTACCTCTACTGAAAACACAAAATTAGCCGGGATGATGGTGCCAGGCTGTAATCCCAGCTACTTGGGAGGCTGAGGCAGGAGAATCTCTTGAAACTAGGAGGTGGAGGTTGCAGTAAGCTGAGATTGCACCATTGCACTCCAACCTGGGCAACAAGAATGAAACTTCGTCTAAAAAAAAAAAAAAGAGAGAAAGGAAGGAAAGAAGGAAAAAGAAGGAAAAAGAAGGAAGGAAGGACGGAAGGAAGGAAGGAAACAGAAAGAGAAAGAAAGAGAGAAAGAGAAAGAGAGAAAGAAATTCAACATATCTGTTCAAAGAAAAACCTTAGACAAAGTTAGACAAGGAAACTTTGCGAAGTTTAATTGGACAAAAGAATTATTTGTGAATTGGGCAGCGTCCTGAGCCGGAGTAGACTCAGAGGCTCCGGCACAGCCACTTGGTAGAAAAAGATTTATGGACAAAAAAAAAAGAAAGTGATAGAAAACCGAAGTGAGATACACAAAAAGCTGGATTGGTTACAGCTCAGCGTTTGTCTTACTTGAACACTGTTTGAACAGCTTGATTAGCCAAAACTCAGTGATTGGCGCAAGAGTAGGTTACCGTGTTTATCCCTCCATTTAGGTTATAGTTCAGTATGTACAGAGAAACCTTTAGGTCACACTTAAAATATGTAAGGAGGAAGCTTTAGGTTAAACTTGATTTAACAGGTCATATACAACGAAACTGTAATAACGAAGTGTTAGTATAGAAATACGTATAAAAAGTGGAGTGGCATAATCAAGACAGAAATGTATTCCAAGCTCATATCACAGTTCAGAGGTAAAGTCCTGAGCTAGAAGGGCAGCTCTGGGAACCTCATCACACAGCTTCCAATCCAGAGTTCAAGGTGGCAGCCAGGTCCCCCGATCATGTATACACCTGTCCATGGGGAAGAAGTGAAAGGGAAAGGCCATTGGCTGCTGATTCCTTCCAAGGCATAATCTGAAAGTAGAAAACATCATTGCAACTCACACCCCAGTGGCCAGAACTTAGTCAAAAATAAAGTGCTGCAAAGAAGGCTAGGAAATGTCATCTCCAGCCAGGCTGAAAGTTAGGCGTTATTTTACGAAGGAAAAAAATTGATACTGGGAGGCAAGTAGAAGCTTCTGCCACAAATGGGAATCAGAACAGCGTCATATTTCTTCACAGCATCACTGTGATACTGGTAGTTAATGAAGTAACGTCTTCATAGTTTGATGGATAAATGACACTTACCTTAGGATGCCATTCTAGTCCATTATTAAAAGTGAGATTCCCTAAGGCCATGAAGACATAAACATAGAGTTTTCTGAAAGTTATTGAATGGTGTGCTCTAATTAAACATAGTAATCCAAGAAGGAGGAGTAGATGGGGTGTAAGAAGCAGTCCTGGAGAGCAAATAGTGCAGGGTGACGGATGGAGGGCTCTGGGAAAGAAATCTCCAGGAAAAAAAAGGAATCAATAAATTACCTAATACATTTGTATTTGATCATTTGTGAAGAACTACTAGTAGACATATACTAGATTCAGTGAGACAAGTTGGGGGAAAAAACCCTATAAGGATAAAAAGATGAATAGTATATGGGTAAACAATGCACAGGCAATCATCAAGTCGGTGAGGGTATGGGGAGAGCACACTAGAGAAAATTTAATTACAGAACATGATCTGGCACCTTAGCTAAATATATTTTCCTTTCTTTCTTTTTTCTTTTCTTTTTTTTTTTTTTTTTTTGAGATGGAGTCTCCCTCTATCACCAGGCTGGGGTGCAGTGGTGCAATCTCAGCTCACTGCAACCTCCGCCTCCTGTGTTCAAAAGTGATTCTCCTGCCTCAGCCTCCTGAGTAGCTGAGACTACAGGCACGCACCACCACACCCAGCTAATTTTTGTATTTTTAGTAGAGATGGGGTTTCACCATGTTGGCCAGGATGGTCTCAATCTCTTGTCCTCAGGATCTGCCTGCCTTGGCCTTCCAAGGTGCTGGGATTACAGGCATGAGCCACTGCGCCCAGCTGCTAAATATATTTTCATGACATAATGATGTAGACTGATTACTGAATTAACCCAGAGCTGTGGCATAACTGGAAATGGAGACGAGGGGGTGAGAGAATGTGTGCATGGGGAGAGGGAGGGTTGGAGAAGTAAATTGTCATTTACTAGTCTAGGAAGCCTAAAAATCAAGAAGTAGCAGAACACTCCACTTTACTCATAATAAGCAAAATGCAATTTAAACTAAATGGAGAATATTTTTGCCTATGTTGTTGAAACCTTAGAAGTTTGAAGTACACTCCTTCGGCAAGGCCACAGGAAAGCAGTGATGTCCACACATTGCTGGTAAGAATGCACAATGGCCTAGTCCCTTGTGGAGGGTGATGTGGCCATACTTCTCAAAATGACAAACGTGTACACCCTGTGACCCAGCAATTCCACTCTGGACATTTATCTTAGTGTGCTCTCATGCTGCTGATAAAGACATACCCGAGACTGGGTAATTTATGAAGAAAAAGAGGCTTAATGGACTCATAGTTCCACATGACTAGGGAGATCTCATAATCATGGTGGAAGGCAGACGGCATGTCTTACATGGCGGCAGACAAGAGAGAGAACTTGTGCAGGGAAACTCCCCTTTATAAAACCATCAGATCTCATGAGACTCATTCACTACCACGAGAACAGCACAGGAAAGACCTGCCTACGTAATTCAATTACCCCCCACCAGCTCCCCCCCATGACATGTGGGAATTGTGGGAGCTACAATTCAAGATGAGATTTGGGTGGGGACACAGCCAAACCATATCGCTTAGCAATATAGTCAAAATGGGAAAAGTTCCCTTGTCCGCCTCGCAGGGCATGTGACGGCGGTGTGTCTCACTTCTTCAGTGTCCTGCTGCTCAAACCTCCAGGGGAGCATACAGTCTGACAGGCTGTGGGCGCCAACCCCACAGGAGTGTCCAGGGGTGAATGTTTACAGTTGAAGCCCCAGTGGGCGTGTGTTACAGGGTGCTCTTTTAGTTTAGCCGTCCATAGGCAGCATGTGTTAGCCCAATTACACCCCTGCCTATGGCAAGGACAGAGGCTTTCTGCACCCCAGGGCTCTTGGCTTGGTATACCAGAAGAATTGGATCACAAATGGGCTTGGAGAATGACTGCAAGGTTTTCTTGAGTGGAAGTAGCTCTCAGCAGATGGGGCAGCCAAAAGGAAGATGGTTTTCCCCTGGAATCAGGCTGCTTGGCGTCTCAGGCTCTCCTTTGACTGCCCTGGCCAGATTCTGCCTCATCCCACCTGTCGATGGCTGGCCGGCGTGCAGGCGTCTGTCGTGTGCTCTTCCGCTGGCATGCTCCTCTCAGTGTCCTCCCCACGTCCAGCCACTTGTGTCTTCTTCCACCAATGTGTTCCTGACAACATCCAGCGGCTTGTGTGTGTGCCTGCTACGGTCTCAGGGTTTTTATAGGAACAGGATGGGGGGCGTGGCAGGCCAGGGTGGTGGTCTTGGGAAACGTAACATTTGGGTGTGAAGGCAGGAGTGCCTGTCCTCACCTAGATCCTTCGGCCTGGGCCTTGGGGGTGGAGCCCTAGTCAGGGGCCACGCCCTCCTCTGCCCAGCACTTCCCTGCCCCCTTTTCGTATCAGAGTCATACATGGCAAAATAATATCTGTACATGTTTATTCACTGCAGCATTTTTTTTGTAAAGGAAATATTGGAAATAATGCAAATGTCCATCAGCTTTTGAAAAAGAATAAAGATGTTGTTGTATATGTTTGCTACAATAAACAACCTTAGACTGGATGGCTTAAACCGCAAACATTGATTTCTCACCGTTCAGAGGCGGGAAGTCTGAGATCAGGGTGCTAGTATGAGCAGGTTCTTGGTGACAGTCCTCTCCTTGGCTATGTCTTCACATGGCCTTTCTTTGGTGGGGCACACAGAGAGGAAGGAAGCTGTCTCACATCTCTTCATATAAGGAAGGGCACTAATCCCATCATGAGGGCTCCATCCTCATGACCAACTTACCTCCCCAAAGC
The DNA here is from genome assembly GCA_963573385.1 of Cacajao melanocephalus. Taxonomy (NCBI): domain Eukaryota; kingdom Metazoa; phylum Chordata; class Mammalia; order Primates; family Pitheciidae; genus Cacajao; species Cacajao melanocephalus. The sequence goes on along the minus strand of CAUYLG010004869.1, from coordinate 38,334 downwards.
CCTATCTCTAAATACCATCACATTGGGGATTAGGGTTTCAACATATAATTTGGGAAGACGCAAACATTCAATCCATAGTAGATGCTCTCTGGATTTACTGAAATGGTGTGATTATCTTCTTAGGTGAAAACAGCAAGCTGCAGAACAGTGTGTATATGATGTCATCATCTGCGCTGTTCACCAGCTTGTCTGGACTCCTGGGCACAAGATAAGTTCCCGCTTCCCTGCCCCTTTAATCTTTCAGATCCATGTAACATGCTCTGGTCAATGAACAGGGGCAGAGGAGATATGCGTTAACTCTGGGAGGAAGGCTTTTGGGGCCAGTGGGTGATTAATCATGTTGTCCGCCCACCGCCATCACAAGCATGACCCTCCAGATGGTAGACCCTCAGTTGGTTTGCAATCCTGGGTGAGGAAAATGTGAATCAACATCCCTAGCCAGCCCAGGACGGACACACAGCATGTGGGGAAAATGAAGCCAGAAAGATGTATTAATTGTCTGTTACTGCAACGTATTCTACTTTATTGTGACTGGTACAGAACAGTATAGCATCGTCTATGTAAAAAAAAAACCCTTTTCTTGTTTAGGAAGAAAAAGTGGGCCAGGTGTAGTGGCTCACACCTATAATCCCAGCATTTTAGGAGGCCAAGGAGGACAGATCATCTGAGGTCAGAAGTTTGAGACCAGCCTGGGCCAAGATGGCGAAACTCTGTCTCTACCAAAAATACAAAACTTAGCTGGGCACGGTGGTGTCCACCTGTAATCCCAGCAGTTGCAATGAGCCGAGATAGTGCCACTGCACTCCAGCCTGGGTGACGTGATACAGCAAGACTTCGTCTCAAAAAAAACAAGACAAGAAAAGAAAAAAAAAAGTGCAGCTCGCTGCCAGTGCTCATTTAATTTTACAGAAACATGCTCTCAGAGGCTGAAGCAAATCTGACCGATTTTCAATGTGAATATAAAATATAAAAACTGTTCTTGGAGTTATTTCTAAACAGAGAACTAACATCAGAATTGTCTGAATCACCAGAATTGTCTATTTCAGAAAAATCAAATTCCTCAAATGAATCTTCAGCCAACAACTGTTTGAGAACAATGTTAACGTCACGTATGGGAACGCTACGTTTTTTAGGATTTGACACTTTCAGTGATCGAGAAATACTATATTTTGGAAAAGGAAATACCACACTACTAAAAGCAGAATGCTATAAATATTAGAATTGTATCTTTTGTTTCCAAAGTCAATATACTAGAGCGATGCAAAAACAATAATGAAAGCAAGATATTTTGTGGCATCGTTTTCTGGGGGTAAATGCTGCCGTGGTGAGCCCCACCAGCAAGTATTCTTGGCGCAAATGGGAAAAGGACTAAATGTATAATGGTATTTTCTCATATACAGACATACACAGAAAACAAATAATAGTGGTTATCTGAGAAAATGGAGTTGGGTAGGAATCGAATGGAGGACGAGGAAGAGAACGGCTCTTTACTGCACATCTTTTTATATGTTCTATTTGAGAACAATGTGATTTCATTACTTATTCAGACAGTTTAATTAAAAAAATAGAAGCATAAGGACATTATGTAGAAATATGGAAGTAAATACCAGAAGAAATATTGAAAGTGGTTTTTTCTAAGGAGTGGAATCTGGAGAGAGAGTTGCTGCTTTCCATTTAGTATTTACTATTTCCATTTAGATTGAGTAGTTCGTACTAGATCATTTTAAAAACCACGTGCATATATTAGATTTTGATTTTTAAAAATTAAGAGAAAAGCTGGGCGCAGTGCTCACGCCTGTAATCCCAGAACTTTAGGAGGCCAAGGCAGGTGGATCATGAGGTCAGGAGATCGAGAACCATCCTGGCTAACACAGTGAAACCCCATCTCTACTAAAAATATAAAAAATTAGCCGGGCGTTGTGGCCTGTGCCTGTAGTCCCAGCTACTCGGGAGGCTGAGGCAGGAGACTCTCTTGAACCTGGCAGGCGGAGGTGGCAGTGAGCCGAGATCACGCCACTGCACTCCAGCCTGGGTGACAGAGTGAGACTCCATCTCAAAAAGAAAAAATTAAGAGAAAAATCCTCAGAAAGTGACCAACCTAACAGCGTGTGAGTCAGTATTGCAAGGGCTAAATTTTATCCACGTGTCTCGTGTGTTGGGAAGTGATATAAGAAAATAAATTTTTGAACTGCTACAAAGCGCCAGTATTTTACAAATTAAATCACATCTCTTATACTTGCAGGTCATTCATAGAAAACTGCAATCAGTTTTCCATGAATCTTGAATGCTGTTTGGAATAAAATGTAAGGCAATGATTGGCATCTGATTTCATAGTTTAGAAAAGAGGAAAACCAGAAAAGCCACAGATACTTTGCTTTTGCCAAGAAGGCAACTTCTACCTCAAACATCCCCTTCCCATCCCCCTCCCACCAGCACCTACCTCACCGTCTAAGTAAGAAATCTCGAACTCATCCTTAACCCTCCCCAACATTGCCGGATCCTGTGCATTCCACCTATAGTCCTAGATCCCTTGGGTTCAAATGCCAGATCCTATAGGGTCTTCCTTTAACTGGTCCACCTTTTTCCATCCCTACTGTCTTGCAACAGCCTCTTAGTTAACTGTTCTTGTTTCTTCCAACTTTGTCCCTTCTAGGACATCTTCTTTGCTGCAAAAACCGTGATCTTTTAAAAAACAAATATGGCCACCTCACTCACCAACTTAAATACTTCAATATTCCCTCATTGTCTCCAAAATAAAATCAAAATCTCTATGACAGAAGCCTGCTTTATCTGGCCTCCAGCAAACAGTCTGCCTTATCTGTCTTTATTCACTTTTTTCTAATGCTTTTTTCTTTTTTTAGTGACTTTGTTTCTGATTTTTAAAAACACTTATTGATTTATTAATTGGTTGATTTTGAGGCAAGGTCTTGCTGTTGCCCAGGCTGGAGTACAGGGCATGATCTCTGCTCACTGCAGCCTCAACCCCCAGGGCTCAAGCAATCCTGCCACCTCAGCCCCCTTGAGTAGCTGGGACTACAGGTACATGCCACTATGCCTGGCTAATTTTTGTATTTTTTTTGTAGAGACGGAGTTTCACCATGTTTCCCAGGCTGGTCTCGAACTCCTGAGCTCAAGGGATCCTCCCACCTCAGCCTCTCAAGTGCTGGGATTACAGGCGTGCACCACTGCACACAGCCTCTCATCTGTCTTTATCTCCTGAATTATCCTCCAATTTACTAAATTTTCAGTTTCTCAAAAGAACTGATGACTATTTTTCTTTTGCCTCCTAACCTTCACCCAGTCTGGTCTCTCTGCTTTCAACACACTTCCCCCCAATCCCATACTTAATTCCTATGCATCCTTCAATTCAGACATCTAGAAAGTTTTACCTGACACCTTGGGGTTGGTGCTCCTCTCATCTGTTCTGGCGTCCCTTATCTCACATCACAGGAACATAAGGGTGGATATTTTTGAAGATATTTACTTTGTTTTTATCTAGTCTCTCTTCTAGACTAAGTTCCACGAAAGCAGGGGCTTTGTTTTCTCCAATATTGTGTCCTTAGCTCCTGGCACATAGTAGGAGTTCAGTAACTATGTGCTGAATAAACAAATGAAAAAGACAAAGTAAAAGCCAAGTTGAGACTGGATGTGGTGGTTCACGCCTGGAATCCCAGCACTCCTGATCACTTGAGGTCAAGAGTTTGAGACCAGCCTGGCCAACACGGTGAAACCCCGTCTCTACTAAAAATACAAAAATTAGCCAGACGTGGTGACGAATGCTTGGAATCCCAGCTACTCGGGAGGCTGAGACAGGAGAATCACTTGAACCCAGGAGTCGGAGGTTGCAGTGAGCCGAGATCGTGCCACTACACTCCAGCCTGGGAAACAGAGGGAGACTCCATCTGAAAAACAAACAAACAAACAAAAAAACACAAGTTCAGGTTGATATTTGACTTTTAATCAAGCAAAAACTCTGAATAGATATATGACTTTCTCTGGTCAGTTACAGTGCTAAGTCCAGTAAATCCATCTTTAAAACTTCCAAGTTCTCCAAGTGATCCAAGCTGGCTGACACCCCAGACATAATCTATAATACTACACAGTGCTGGGCTAAGAGCTGGCTTCTAAACTACAAGTAGATGATGGAAGTGTGGTTTGTAAAAGAAGCAACAAATTTTCACACAGTCCCAATTTAAGGAACTCGGGAAAACGTGCGGTTGCTGGAGAAAACCTGGCGCACAGACCTCTTGGCTAATGTAATAAACCTTGATGCGAACAGATTACAATTGACACCTGCTACTGCTAAGTGTCCAGGGCTCTATTTGGTCCTTTCAAGCAGCCAAATCTGCCTCTTATCCATTATGTCTCTATTCCCCAAGGAAGTGAGATAAAAGCCAGTATAAGTTTCCAGAGGCTTTGTTTTCTTCTGCCAAAAATCTGTAATTTATCACTGGACTGTCAATAACAATACTGAAGGTGGGTGATTGCATCTGAAACCAGCTATAACAAGAACAAACGTCACCACCAGAGATTGTATGGTGTGTAATGAGGAAGCAAAGTTGTGACATATGTGGGGTAAGGCAGAATAGATAAAATATTTCTCTCGGGTGGCCCAAGCGTATGTTTTACTTGGAATTACAGGAATAAATCTAACCAATATCAGCCTGTGAAAAGTTTTTAGTGTCACAAAGAAATAAGAAAAGTAAAGACTTTTGGGGAGTGTTTTCCCAAAAGCTGGGTTTTTTTTAAATTTTAAGTTTTTATTGTGTGTATCCTTTTCATTGCATTTTATTTTATTTTATTTTATTTTTTGAGACGGAGTCTCACTCCCAAGCTGGAGTGCAGTGGTGCAATCTCAGCTCACTGCAACCTCTGCCTCCTGGGCTCAAGCGATTCCCCTCCCTCAGCCTCCTGAGTAGCTGGGATTACAGGCATGTGCCACCACGCCCGGCTAATTTTTTGTAGTTTTAGTAGAGATGGAGTTTCGCCATGTTAGCCGGGATGGTCTCAATCTCCTGACCTCGTGATCTGCCCATCTCGGCCTCCCAAGTGCTGGGATAACAGGCGTGAGCCACCGTGCCTAGCCTATGTGCATGCTTTTTTAATGTTGACTGACATTTTTAACACGAAATGACATTAAGTGAAAAAGCAAGTAGCAGAACATTGTGCATAGCATACTAATTAAAAATGAGAGGAGCCAGGTGCAGTGGTTCACGCCTGTAATCCTAGCACTCTGAAAGGCTGAGGCAGGAGGATCTCTTGAGCCCAGGAGTTCGAGACCAGCCTGGGCAACATGGTGAACCTCCATCGCCACAAAAACTTTAAAAAATTAGCCAGGTGTGGTGGCTCGTGCCTTTAGTCTTAGCTACTTGGAAGGATGAGGTGAGAGGATCAATTGCTTGAGCCTAGGAGGTCAAGGCTGCCATGAGCCTGTTTGTGCCTCTGCACTCCAGCCAGGTCAACAAAGCAAAGCTCTTTCTCAAAAACAAAAAAAGAGAGAGGAAAGAAAAAATGTGTTTGTATATGTGTGGAATATCCTTGGAAGGATACACAAAGAAATCTGAATTAAGAACAAGTGTTTCTTCAAAGGAGGGAATTGAGCGTCTGCTGGAAAACAAAGGAATTTCACTGCCTACCTCTTTATGACTTTTGGGTTTTAAACCAAATGAATGCATTAATTATTCAAAAGATAAGTTAATTAAGATTAATAAGATGAATTAAAATAAAATAAGATGATGTAAAATGGTAATAGAATATGGCAATAGCTTATGTCCTTACTTGGAAAAAATAGACAATTCTCTGTCAGACATCAAAAAAATTAAAAATATTTTCATCTGTAAAATCCTTAAGTCCTAATTTTAAAATAAATGTCTAACACACCAATATGAAGCAAATACCTTCTTCTCATTTTAGTTAAAGAGAATACATGTGTCAGTTTGGGCCAGGCGAGGTGGAGCACGCCTGTAATCCCAGCACTTTGGGATAACGAGGCGGGTGGATCACCTGAAATCAGGAGTTTGCAACCAGCCTAACATGGTGAAACCTCATCTTTACTAAATACAAAAATATTAGCTGGGCGTGGTGGCGCATGACTGTATTCCAGGCTATTTGGGAGGCTAAGACAGGAGAATCACTTGAATCCTGGAGGCAGAGGTTGCGGTGAGCCGAGATTGCGCTACTGCACACCAGCGTGGGCAACAAGAGCAAAACTCCGTCTCAAAACAAAAAAAAGAAGGACGTACAAATGTCAGTTTGTCCCATCACTGGCGATGACTTTCACCACATGGTTAAGATGGTGTCAGCCAGTTTTCTCTACAGTAAAGTTACTGTTTTATCCTTTGTAAACAATTTGTGTGGAGACTTTGTGACACGTAAATATCCTGTCTCACATCAAACTTTCATCACTGTTGTTAGCATCCATTGATGATTGCCTAGACCCATCATTTTTCCATATTTATGGGTTGATATTCAACTGTAGAGAACTTTCCCTTCTGCTTTGTTTACTTGTTTCTTTGAATCGGTATAGGCTCATGAACTTTTATTCAAAGAGTTTACATTCATAACTATTATTATTAATTCTAATGCATGCATTGACTCAGATTTGCCTGGTGGGAAATCTTTTTTTTTTTTTTTTAAGAGATGGAGTCCTGCTCTGTCGCCCAGGCTGGAGTGCAGTGGCGCAATCTCGGCTCACTATGCAACATATGCCTCCTGGGATTTAGCAATTCTCCTGCCTCAGTCTCCCGAGTAGCTGGGATTACAGGCACACACTGCTATGCCAGGCTAATTTTTTGTATTTTAGTCAAGATGGGGTTTCACTGTGTTACCCAGGCTGGTCTCGAACTCCTGAGCTCAGGCAATCCACCTGCCTAGGCCTCTCAAAGTGCTAGGATTACAGGCGTGAGCCACTGTGCCCGGCTCCTTTTTTTTTTTAAATATTATGGACCACAAGCCCCTGCTATTTAATCTTGGCCAACTGTGTCTATGACTGAAATGCTCCCCTCTCTCATACTTACTAATTGTAGTTTTCTGTTCCTCAAACAGGCAGGCTCTTGAACCCAGGAGGTGGAGGTTGCAGTGAGCAGAGATCACACTGTCTCGGGGCCTTCACACTGGCAGTCCCACTGCCTGGAGTTCTCTTCTGCCCACCTTCCCAAGGCGGACTTCTTTCCTGCATTCAGATATCTCCTTCTCAGAGAATTCTTCTGGGAGCATCTCGTCTAAGACTAATCCTGCTCTCACTCTTACTCTCGCTCTCATTCTCTTTTGTATTTTATTTTATTTATCTTTTGAGACTCTTGCTCTGTCTGGAGTGCAGTGGCACAATCATAGCTCACTGCGACCTCAAGCTGTTGGGTTCACCAGATCGCCCTGCCTCAGCCTCCTGAGTAGCTGGAATCACAGCTACTCAAGAGATCCTCCTGCCTGGACCTCCCAAAGTGCTGGGATTACAGGCAGGCACCATCGCACCTGGCCTCTCCCGTGTTTTAGACATCTGCCTCTCTACTGGCTCCTCCCCAGGACTAGTTCGACATAGTCTAGCCTCCTCCACGTGATGTAAAACAAACACAAACACAAAACACTGAAAATGATGTCGCTTCTCTCTAGCTTTGCCTCTCCTCTTCTCATGTCCCTATGTCTCATCTTCTCACAGCCAAACTTGGAGAAAGCACTGTCCCCTGCTCCTGCTGCAGTTTGAATGTTTGTGTCTTCGCTGAAATTCATGTTGAAACCGAATCCCCAATTCAATAATATTAAGGGGTGGGGCCTTTATGTGTGATTAAGTCATGAGGGCTCTAATTGGGAATTATGACTGTTTATTTGAGACAGGGTCTTGCTCTATTGCCCAGGCTGGAGTGCAGTGGCATAATCACTGTGGCCTTAACCTCCTAGCCTCAAGGGAGCCTCCCATCTCAGCTTCCCAAGTAGCTGGTGATACAGGTATGCACCGCCACGCTCAGTTAATTTTTAAATTTTTTATAGAGACAAAGTCTTACCAAGTGGTCCAGGCTGGTTTCAAACTCCTAGGCTCAAGCAATCCTCCCATCATAACCTCCCAAAGTGCTGGGATTATAGGCATGAACCACAGCACCTGGCCAGATTATGACTTCATAAAAGGGCAACAGGGAATTAGGCCTTTTTTTTGCCCTCTGCTCTTCCATCATGTGAAGATGAACAAGGAGGCCCTTACCAGACACCGAATGCCAGCACCTTGACCTTGGACATTCCAGACTCCAGAACTAAGAAATACATTTCTGGGCTGGGCATGGTGGCTCATGCCTGTAATCCCAGCACTTTGGGAGGCCGAGGCGGGAGGATCATGAGGTCAGGAGATGGAGACCATCCTGGCTAACATGGTGAAACCCCATCTCTACTAAAAATGCAAAAAAAATAGCTTGGCGTGGTAGCGGGTGCCGGTAGTCCCAGCTACTTGGAAGACTGAGGCAGGAGAATCGCTTGAACCCGGGAGGTGAAGTTGCCAAGGCTGCGCCACTGCACTCCAGCCTGGGCGACACAGCAAAACTCCGTAAAAAAAAAAAAAAAAAAAAAAAAGCTGCCTGCACTTTCTTAAGCCTCAGGGAGGCAGTTGGACATGTGAGCCTGAGATAGACACCTATCTCAGATGTCTATCCTCCCTACCTTCCATTTGTTTATACTTTGAGCCACCACACGCTGAGTTTATACTCTGCCCGAAAACTGAAAGTGACGTACTCCGACCAGAGACAGCAAAAAACAGTCCTGTGGCTAGCCCATATATTGCTTTTGTATGGACTGGAAAAACATTTCCCTTCTTCAAGACATTTGCTTCCATCTGTCAGAAAATAGTCCTCTTAGGTACACCAATCTGCAGTGCCTGCAATGTGCATGGTGCCCGCTGGTGTTGCACAGTGTGCTACCTGCACAACCATATGAGGCCTCTACCAACATCCTCCTATCCCAAAAGATACACTATACTTTAGTTCTATCCTTTCTTTCCCTTCCTTCCTTCTTTCTTCTTTCCTTTCTTTTTTTCTTTCTTTTCTTCCTTCTTTCTTTCACAAGATCTTGCTGTGTTGGCCAGGCTGGTCTCAAACTCCTGGGCTCAAGCGATCTGCCCACCTCAGCCTCCCAAAGTGCTGGGATTACAGGCGTGAGGCAGTACGCCCAGCTCTGGTTTTTATTTGACCACTCTCAACTCCCGTGACCACGCTTCTTTCTTGAAATGCTGCCTTCCTTTGGCAACTGTGATACCACACAACGTCCTCATTGCTTCTTTCTCGTCCTCTCACGCTCCTCTTCTTCAATATTAAGTCCATTCCAGAGTTCTGTCCTGGTTTGTCTTCCTTTGTCATTTGACCCATCTCTCTGAGTGATCCCCATCACTTTCATTCAACATTTATCGAGTGCCCGCTCTGTGCTAGGCGTTGTTCTAGGCACCGACACTTGCAGCTTCTAAGTATATGCTGGTAAATGACAAATGTGTCTATCTCAGGCTCATGTATCCAACTGCCTCCCTGAAATCTGAACTTGGATATCAAATGACCTTCTCAAACCTAACTTGTCTAGAACTGAGTTCATCATCCTTTTCTCCAGATCAGTTTCTCTTCCCAAGTTCCCCACTTTAGCAAATGATATTCATTCAGTTGCCCAAGCCTGATAGCTGGAGTCATTCTAGACCCTTTCCTCTCTCCCACCTGAGAAAGTAGTAAGTTTTTTTTCTGCTTCTGAGATATGTCTGAGTTTTAATCACTCGTGTTCATTACTGTAACCACCATACTGGTTTCCATCTCAGCATAAGCCATTATTATGGCTCTTATAGCATACAGCAGCAGGCTCCCACCTGGCCTCAGCCTCCCGGCCTTCTCCCTGTGAATTCATCCAGAGCATGCTTCCTGTAACAAAAGACTGATGATGTCAAGCTCCTGCTGAAACCCTATAATGGTTTTTTTGACCCTCAATATTTCAGTTCTAATTCTTCAATATGCTTTATAAGGCCAACCATAATCAGGTACGTCCTATACCTCTCTGCTTTTATTTCTTTCCATTTCCGCTTTCCCCTCATATTCTTTCACTCATTCATTCTTCCCTCCTTCCATACTAAACTCCTCTTAGCTCCTGAACGTGCCATTCTCTCTCTAGGCTCTGCACTGCTGCCTGTGCTGTTCCCGCTGCGTGGAACAGCTCATTAGCTGTTTTTTCACCTTTTTACTTTGCTGATTCCACCTTTTCTTCAGGCTTCAACAGAGATATTACTTTATCTAGGAAGCCTTCCCTAAACTCCCAAATCTGGGACAAGGGTCTGTTTCTGAGCTGCCATAGTGAGCTGGTAGCGTTTCTCACGCTAGGGTGCTTGCCTGCTCATTGGTCTACATCTTCCTTTAAATATAAGCGTCTAAGAGGGAAGGAACCTTGCCTCTCTTGTTTGTTTTTGAGACAGAGTCTTGCTCTGTTGTCCAGGCTGGAGTGCAGTGGCGCAATCTCAGCTGACTGCAACCTCCACCTCCTGGGCTCAAGCGATTCTCCTGCCTCAGCCTCCTGAGTAGCTGGGACTACAGCCATGCACCACTGCATCCGGCTAGTTTTTTTTTTAAGAGATGGGGTCTTGCTGTGTTGCCCAGACTGGTCTCAAACTCCTGAGCTCAAGTGATCTGCCCACCTCAGCCTCCCGAGGTACTGGGATTACAGGTATGAGCCACTGTAGGTACTCCGTAAGGACATGTAGAATAAATGAACGGTTGATAAGTGCAGGATATGAACCCAAAAACTCTGGTCCTGACTCACCACTGGACCCTCGGAAAGTGTTTTTTAGTGTTGCTGTACCTTAGCGTCCTCACTTGTAATATGAATATATAATATAGAGCATGGCAATGGCAATTTTAAAACACAATCCCCAAATTCTTTGACACGTCTTTTAGTGAGAGGTAGAGCCTATGTCCCTTTTTTTAGAATTTGGGCTCTGTAATTTCTTGATCAAAAGATTACAACAAAAGTGATGTTGTGGCCATTTCTAGACTCGGTCTTAAGAAATCCGTTTTGTTTCTCTTGGGATGCTTCCTTGTGGATTGCAGGCACTATGCTATGGAGAAGCAGCTCCAGAGAGGCCCACGTAGAGGACTCGAGCCTCCAGCCCTCAGCCTCTGCCGCGCTCCCAGCCAGCAACAGCCACAACTTGGCAGCCATTTTGTCCTCCATCTTGCTCCATCCAAGCGAGCCAACTTGGAAGTGGATCTTCTAGCCCCATTTGAACATCAACCCCCATGTCCAATTCCAGAGATAAAGAAATGTTGTTTTAAGATCTACATTTTGGAATGGTTTGTCATGCAACAAATAATAATCAGGACAGATTTTTATACCTGGAAGTGGAGTGCTGATGACACCATAACACAAGCGCTGGCTTTGGGACTGGGCCGCAGGTATAAGCCAGAAACGCTTCTGGGAGCATGTGAGTGACAGTGTAGGAGGCTGGGGGTGAGACTTAAAATAAGGGAAATGTAACTGGAGACAGGAAAGGGTCTCCAGTTATATAGAAAAGTTTGGCAACACTGTGGCCATTGCCTCTGTAATGTGGAAAACAAAAAGTGTGCTTCATGAATTCAGCGACCTTGCTAAGGAAACTTCTGGGCTGAGTTTCCAAAATGCTGCATGACTTTTACCTGGCTAGCTAGTGGCACCTCTTTCTACTACAATGCATGAACCAGTCATGTTGTCAAAGACATTGTCTCCATGCATGAAATTACATACACCCTATGCCAAGCTTGTCCCGCCCACGGCCTGTGGACCGTATGCGGCCCAACACAAATTCGTAAACTTTCTTAAAATATTATGAAATTTTTTTTGCAAATTTTTTTTCTAGCTCATCAGCTATCATTAGTGTTAGGGTATTTTATGTGTGGCCCAAGACAGTTCTTCTTCCAGTGTAGCCCAGGGAAGCCAAAAGATTGGACATCCCTGTCCTATGCCTTTTCCAGATCCCCAAAGAGTTGGCACTGTCACAATGACAATGGCTAACCTTTTGTCTTCCAGGCTACTCAGCCCTGTTGGAGAAGGTGACACACAGAAGGCCAACATGGTTGGCACTGCCTAGGCTGGAGTGCAATGGTGCAATCTTGGCTCACTGTGACCTCCTCTCCTGGGTTCAAGCTAGTCTCCTGCCTCAGCCTCCCGAGTAGGTGGGACTACAGGCACATGCCACCACACCCAGCTAATTTTTGTATTTTTAATAGAGTTAAGTTTCACCATGTTGGCCAGGATGGTTTCGATCTCTTGACCTCGTGATCCACCCGCCTTGGCCTCCCAAAGTGCTGAGATTACAGGCGTGAGCCACCGCGCACGGCCTGCACTGTCATCTTAGACCAAAGAGAGTGGGACTGGCAGAAGATCTGCTATCTCAAAACTGGAAAGTAGGTCACTAGTTCCTATCAACTGGGTTCCTTTGGCCTTCTTCACTCCTCTGTACTGTGGCTTCTCCTTTCCCCCGTGATTTTTGTTAAACATCTACACAAAAACAATTTAATATGCACAAAATGTATAAATAACTAACCGTGCCCCTCACCAGAATCATGATCCTGCATTTTGCATGTATCCTTTCCTTGTTTTCCTCTGTGGTTTCACTATATGTGAATCCCTAGTGATAGATTTAATTTTGCTGTTTCCGAACTAACAGAAATGGGATCACACTGTATATATTCTCTCGAAGCTTGCTTTATTCTCTCAACATTAGGTTCACAAATTTCACCTAGTTATTTTTTGTCTTTATCTTTGTAACCAGTCTGTAAAACCAAATGACTATCCTCTGTCAGTTCTGGCACAATGTGTTGTGCGTATCAGGTGACCGATAAACACCATAGGAGGAGGCTGGGCAGCCTGTGTCCACAGAATAGCTGGGCAGCTCACGTTCATGCAAAGGTAGTTATAATATTCAGGAATAAGAGTTTCCAGAGAAGGTACAAAACTTTTAGGTGGTCCCAAAAAACTTAAAAAAAAAAAAACTTGTACGTGGCCGGGAGTGGTGGCTTTTGCCTATAATCCCAGCACTTTGAGAGGCCAAGGCAGGAGGATCACCAGAGGCCAGGAGTTCGAGATCAGCCTAGGCAACATAGCCAGACCCTGTCTATACCAATAAAACTGTTTTTAAAGAAACTAAAAACTTTTGGGCAACTGCTAAAAATGAATCATTTGGTGTAAAGGAGACAGAGCAGGGACCCCTCTTAAAGGCCAGTGGATCTCCCAAGCACAGAAATAACAGAAAATCTTGAGTTCCTTCAAGGGAAACTCCAGGCACCTACCCAGCCTTGAGATGTAAATAAGCAAATTAATAAGCAAGAAGGTAATAGTAGCTTAACCAAGGCCGGGTGCGGTTGCGCACACCTGCAATCCCAGCACTTTGGGAGGCTGAGGCAGGCAGATCACATGCTCAGGAGTTTGAGACCAGCCTGGGCAACATGGCAAAACCCCGTCTCTACAAAAAATGAACAACTAGCATTGTGACGTGTACCTACACTCTCGGCTACTTGAGACACTGAGGGAGAGGATCACTTGAGCTGGGAGGCAGAGGTTGCAGTGAGCTGAGATCATGCCATTGCACTCCAGCCTTGGATGACAGAGCAAGGCTCTACCTCAAAAAAAAAAAAAAAAAAAAGCCAAGGAAGTTAGAGTCAGAAGACAGTCCCTATAGAAACTAATGATAGCATCTTAACATATGGCCCTGAGTTGTGTTTTAGAAACCCAGACCCTCACCAAATGTATCCAAATGCATCCACTGGCATTTAGACCTCAGATAAGGAGGAACTGAGGATTGAATTCTGACCAATGCTCTTGGTTCTAAATATCTTCCTGAGGGGCCTGGAAGTCATGCCTGAAAATCAGAACTAACATTCTTTGTTTTTTTCTTTTTTGAGACAGTGTCTCGCTCTGTTGCTCAGGCTGGAGTGCAGTGGCACAATCATGGCTCACTGCAGCCCCCACCTTTCCGGCCCAAGCAATCCTTCCACCTCAGTCTCTGAAGTAGCTGAAACCACAGGTCTGTGCCACCATGGTCAGCTAATTTTTTAATTATTTTCGTAGAGATGGGGTCTCCCTACACTGCCCAGGCTGAGAACTGACATTCTTTTCTGCTGACCCCAAATTTTTAGAGAAAGCTTTGTCTAAAGCACCTTAACCAATTGTAACTCGGAAAATGTGATTTACCTATGACCTGTGGCCCCCATCCCAACTTTGAGATGTCCTGCTTTTTTAGGTCAAACCAATGTGTAGATCCACGTATAGATTTATGACTTTGCCTGTAACCTCTGCCCCACCCACCTTTATTTTATGTTTTATTTTTGAGACAGGATCTCTCTCTTGTGTTCAGGCTGGAGTGCAGTGGCACAATTACAGTTCACTGCAACCTTGACCTCTTAGGCTCAAGTAATCCTCCCGTCTCAGACTATCCCCGACTAGCTGGGACACCCAGCTAATTTTAATTTTTTGTAGAGACAGGATCTGTGTTATCCAGGCTGGTCTTGAACTCCTGAGCTCAAGCAATCTTCCTGCTCCGGCCTCCCAAAGTGTTGAGATTACAGGTGTGAGCTACCACGCCTGGTCCCCAACTGCCTTTAAAAACCCTTACTTGTCAGCCAGCAAGAAGGAGCTACCTGATTCTCCTTGCTTGGTGCCCTACAGATAAACACCCTTCCTTCTCCCTCTGCAAACTTTGGTGTGGCTGTTTGGCCTTACTGTTCCGGGTGAAGGGACCCTCGTTCAGTTAGATAACATAAATATTTGCACTGTATGTATACTACCCAAGTACATGACTTCACTATTCAATTTAACAAATGCATTTTGTTACACAAATACAGATTAATACAGCTTAACTAGTCCATCTTTCCTATTATCCCTGCATGTATCTTTGCATTAGTGCAAATAATCGAGAACAAACCATTGGTGGAGGGATGGAAGGACTGCTCTGGCTCACCTACTCCCTTTAAGTATTTCCTTAAGTAAATATCATAAGTAACACAAATACATCTTTCATACAATGTAGAGAACAAAGCAAAAATAACAGTTAATTCTGTGAGCACCAAACTATTAGGCTTAGCGTTTTTGTAGGGACTACAGTATTTGTTTCTTTAGCCAGAATCCACTGATATTTTAGTATTTTGGTTCTCAGTCGTGGCTTCCTTTTGCAATCAGCTCTTGAACTGTAAAAAATTCCGCTCCAGCCTGGGCAACAGAGCGAGACTGTCTCAAAAAATATAAATAAATAAATATTCTGATGCCTGCATGCCATGTTGGGACATTCTGATGTAACTGGTCTGCAATGGAGTCTGGGCATGGGGATTTTTTAAAGCCCTGGTGACTCTAATACGCAGCAGAGTTTGAGAACCACTGGTTTAAACGACTTTGTCCTACTCTGACAGTGTCTAACACAGTGCCTGGCAGACATTGAGGCTCAGAATGAACAAACTGAGGTTCTATTTGTCAATAAGGAGGAGAGCATTGTGTTAATCACAAATGCAAACAAACCGCAAGCAAGTGTAAGTCAGGCCCTGGACAAAGACAATGGTCAGGCAATTCCTGCCAAGTAAGTGTGTGAGGGTGACACCCACTTAGTGCAAATTGCTGTTGTTTGCCTTTTTTTCCTTTATTTTCATGTATTTATTTTTTGTTGAGACAGGGTGTCACTGTCCCTTATTCTGGAGTACAGTGGCCCTGTCATGGCTCACTGCAGCCTCGACCTCCTGGCACAAGCAATTCTCCCACCTCAGCCTCCTGAGTAGCTAGGACTACAGATGTGTGCTACCATGCTTGGCTAATTTTTAAACTTTTTGTGCAGGGGTGCAGGGTGGGGTGGGAGGTGAGGGTGTGGGGGTGAGGGATTTCATTACGTTGCCCAGGCTGGTCTCAAACTCCTGGGCTCAAGCGATCTTCCTGCCTTGGCCTCCAAAAGTGCTGGGATTACAGGCGTGAGCCACCGCACCGGGCCAAGTTTCTATCTTGACTAACTAGAAAAGGTGTCATCCTTGAAATGCAGGTACTGTCCGGCCAAATTCCAAAGCCCTCTGAAGATCCCAGTTCACTAAGAAGTTCAGAGGTGCCACGCTGAGTCTTGTTTGTGCAGATGAGGCAGAGGATGACAAGGCAGGGTGGGCACTTCGAGCTTTGGCCCAAGTCTGGTCAGCTTGAGAGTCAACCTAGGAGCCTCTCTGCTCCAAATGGCAATGTGGCAGCTCTTCACGCGTAGGGAACAAGCGTGTAGGGGGCACCACGGCGACCTGGTCGGGTCTGCTCCATCCATGAGGATAGAGTGCAGCCTCCACTGGGAACCAGGGTCGCGAGTCGCCGCTCAGCGGCCCTGGCCTGCACATGGCGCGGCGGAAGCAGCTGTCTAGGGGCGCGCAGCGCCGGGGGGTGAGGACTACACGTCCCGACATGCCTCGGGCAGGGTGGGGCGGTGCCAGAGCCGGGCGGGGAGGCCGGCCAGGGCCAGGCGTGCGCAGTGGTTCTTGGGAGCGGCGGAGCGGGTCCTGCCCGGCTGTCAGCTGTGGCCCCCAGCGCCGGGCGGGGGTGGCCGCGACCATTGGCGGAGAGGCGCACGGGGCGGGGCCGGCCCCAGCCGCTGCGGGCAAGGCTGAGCAGGCGGAGGTGGGCAGCCGGCCAGGGAAGCACGGTCCGGGCGGCTACATTCGGCCTGGCCATGGCAGCGGCGCCCCTGAAAGTGTGCATCGTGGGCTCGGGGAACTGGTGAGCGGCGGCGGGTTGGAGGCGGGGGCTCCGCCTCCAGGAAGCGCCTCTCCCGGGCGGTGAGGGCTGCCCGCCCCATGCCGCGGCGTGGGCACCGGGCACTGCGCGCAGGGAGGCGGGGTGGGCGACCTCCCTGAGGGTCTGGGCACCGCGCGCCCGAGGAGGCCGCACCGGGACACTCGCTCGGAAGGCGCTGGGCAGTCCGCGCACGCGGGCACCTGTCTGCGCCCTCGTTACTGAGCGCACAGAAGCCACCTGCTCGCCACGCCCGGGTGTTTTGCACGACACTCTGAGGGCGCACTCCGTTCTCCACGGCGGATCTCCTGGGTCAAGGAATTGGAAGAGGCTTGAGCATTCTTACTGCAGTTTCAGTGTTGAGGAAACCGAGGGCTAAAGGGCTCTTGCTGCCCAGGTCACGGGAGGGGCAGGCTCTGCCCTTCAAGGTGCCCGTCTCGCCCCCGCTTCTGATAGGTCCACTATCTTAGGCGCGTCGTATCAGGAAGAAAATCCAAGTTTCAACAGGCCGCGCCCCCTGAGGCGTTGAGAATTCTTCCTTGCCGAGATGTTTGCGAAGCGTTGCGTCTCCTTGGGGCCTTACTTGACTTGAACATTCTGTAAAGCACTTTAGAAATGTCAGTTCTTCTAGTACCCTTAATCAAACGTACGTCGTGGGTGAATGTAGATGTGGCGGTGTGAAGGGGAAAGGAAGCAAAGTGTAGCATCTGGTGTTTCCAAGCCTTTTTTCATTGCTGTACACTCTTTTCGCCACATTGGAGGGACCGGTGGACAATAGTAACAAGTGATGATGCCCTTTCAGTGCTCCTGGTCACCGATTTTTCTGTGGTGTGACAGGCATCAGAAGTGCTGCAGCAGTTGGTCCTAGGTAGTTGGTCTTAGTTTTGCTCTTTGGCGACTTGGCGCAGAAAGTACTTATTGGAAGAAACCTTACCTGGTTCTTCACTTTTCCATCCCAGCAAGGCCAGTGGCCTCTGTCTGTCCCTCTATTGCTGGCCTGTATCATGGCATTATAAGGATTTATTTGATTATCTGTTTCCAGCATTCCAGCATTTGAGAATGGCATCCACCCTAGTGCCTGGCATATGCCAAGTCAATACTAGGACTTAGTTGCCCAGGCTGGAGTGCAGTAGCGTGATCTTGGCTCACTGTAACCTCTACCTTCCTGAGCCAAGTGATTCTTGTGCCTCATCCACCTGAGTAGCTGGGATTACAGGTGTGAGACACTGCGCCCGGCCTGAAAACTAATTTTTAAAACCATAATCATATTTGATTGAATAACAGATTCACACTGTTTAACAACCAAGGCCGGGTACAGAGGCTTACGCCTGTAATCCCAGAACTTTGGGAGGCTGAGGTGGGCCTAGGAGTTTGAGACCAGCCTGGGCCACATGGCCAAACCCCGCCTCAACAAAAAATAAAAAATTAGTCGGGCATGGTGGCACGTACCTGTAGTCTCAGCTCCTTGGGGGGCTAAGGCAGGAGAATCACCTAAGCCTGGGAGGCAGAGGTTGCAGTGAGCCAGAATCAGATCCACCACTGCACTCTAGTCTATGTGAAGGAAGTGAAACCCTGTCTCAAAAGAAAAAAACAAAATAAAAAATTTAAAACAACACCAGGCCGGGCACAGTGGCTCTTGCCTGTAATCCCAGCACTTTGGGAGACTGAGGCAGGCAGATCACAAGGTCAAGAGATCAAGACCATCCTGGTCAACATGGCAAAACCCTGTCTCTACTAAAAATACAAAAATTACCTGGGCATGATGGTACCTGTCTGTAGTCTCAACTACTCAGGAGGCTGAGGGAGGAGAATCACTTGAACCCTGGAGGCAGAGGTTGCAGGGAGTTGAGATTGTGCCACTGCCCTCCAGCCTGGCAACAGAGCAAGACTCCATCTCAAAAAAACAAAACAAAACAAAACAAAACAAAAAAAACCCAAAGAGTGCCAAAAACAGTGAAACATCTCCCATCCACATTTATTCCCCCTGAATACCTCCTGGAGGAAAACCAGTGTTATTAATTTCCTCTGTCCTTCCTGGAGGAAGTCCATGCAGGTGAATGCTTACATATATTCCTTTCCTCCTCTACCGTACAAATACTAGGGTATTGCTTACTTTTCTGTGAGCTGCTTTTTTCAGTCACCAATAATGTTCTACACAACATTTAATGGAGTTGGTACCTTGCTGCTGCTTGGCTTTGCCAGTTTTAATCTCAAGGTCACTTGAGTGCAATGTCAGCTTCCCTATTGGCCATGCCATTCAAAAGGCACCCATTTAGCGCATGATTTTTTAACATTAGTTTTCTATTCTGTGACATTCCACAGATAACAGCCCCTCCTCCTAATTTACAAGGTGCAGGACAAGTAGCACAGCTCTGCCATGCTGGATCTGGGCCTGCAGCAAGAGTAGTGAAGTGAACCTCCTGCCCCCTCTGCTGGGATTTGGCTGCCTGCCCATGGCTTCTTCATTCTGATGTACTTGACTGTTTCCTTGACCCACTCCAGCCCAGGGAAATGGAGAAGAACTTGGCCAGTGACACTGAAGCAGAGCAATTGAGAAATGGTTTGGGCTGGCTGCCTGGCTTCATTAATTATGAGATCAGACGGGAACAGTTGTTGGCTTCTCTGCCACTGCCTTGGGTACAGAGATACTCCAGTCCTAGAAAGAGGATCACAACCTCCCCAGAGGGATTCAGGAACTCAGGAACTGAAAATAACATGGAGAAGCCCCAGAGGGGTGTTCAGCTCTGGTCAGTAGACGTTTGAGTGTTGCCCAGTGTAGATACTGTGGTCTGACCAGGGATGCAGACACAGCTGGACATGGTCCCTGCCCTTGAACAACTTACCTTCAGGTCCAAAATCACTGAGGGGTGGAAGGTAAGACCAAAGGAAATGCCAAGTGGAATGGAGTAACTGCTCTGTTACATTTTAAATTGTGTTTCTTTCCTTTTCTTTCTTTTTTTTTTTTTTTTTTTGAGATGGAGTCTTACTCTTGTCGCCCAGGCTGGAGTGCAATGGCGCCATCTCAGCTCACTGCAACCTCCACCTCCTGGGTTCAAGTGATTCTCCTGCCTCAGTCTCCCAAGTAGCTGGGATTACAGGTGCCTTGCCACCACACCTGGCTAATCTTTTTTGTAGTTTTAGTAGAGACAGAGTTTTACCACGTTGGCCAGGCTGGTCTCAAACTCCTGATCTCAGGTGAGCCACCCGCCGTGGCCTCCCAAAGTGCTGGGATTGCATGCGTGAGCCACCACCCTGGCCTTAAATTGTGTTTTTTAAAGTGTGGTCCAAAGACTACCCATGTTAGAATTAACACTGAAACTAGACTTGCTTAATCACATCTCCTGAGAATGAGACTTTTTTTTCTTAAGGAACTTTCGCCTCTTGCCAATTTTAATATCCATCACCAAGATATAGACCTACCCTTCCAGATCTGGTTCTGACCTCAGGAATGTCAAGTTGCTTAAGCAATATTTATACTTGGAACTTTAAGACAGTTTAGACTGCTTGTGTAAATAATGGTATTTGTCACATATAAGCTCATAGCTAAAAGGTAGCCAGAACTGTCACATGGAGAGCCTCTCCCAAGTCAACTGTCGTCAGTTGCAATACAGTTACCAGAATATTAAATCTAGCTGGCTTGCCAGGGAGCTTCAGCCAGGAAGAACCTGGGCAGGAAAGTAAACGTGTTGTATAACATGCCCTTGTCCTGTCCTTTGGTGAACCTCATTTTCTCTACACAGATCAGAGAGAAGAGGCCAGAGAAGGGGGCCTCATGCATCCAGCTGAGCCCTGCTGTGCTGCACACTGCCGCGGGTGCAGGGCGGGACTTCCTAACCTGCATGACTCTTCCTGGCCCTGTGACTTTGACTTGGAAAAACAATAAAAGCTTTTTAGATTCCTTCAAAGATGAAACAGAGTTTATGGTCAGAAATAATCTTTCCCTGAGGATAGGCGCTCTGACACACTTCTGCCTTGGAAGTTGGAGTGAGAGTTGATAGGATGGACTGGAGGTGAACTGGGAAGAGATTCAGAGTTCTCTCGTGGACTAAGATGAGAAAGTTTGTACAGTTTTTTAAAAAGTAATATTTAATCACCTGTTTCCTTCATCTCCCCTACCTGCTCAGTATACAAATTATAAGTGTGGCCAGGTGCAGTGGCTCATGCCTGTAATCTCAACACTTTGGAAGGCTGAGGTGGAAGAATCATTTGAGCCCGATAGTTTGAGTGAAGCCTGAGAAACATAGCAAGACCCTGTCTCTAAATTTAGAAAATTTAGAAATTTAATAAAATATAAATATAAATAAAATAAAAATCATGGCCAGGCACAGTGGCTCATACCTGTAATCCCAACACTTTGGGAAGCTGAGGCAGTTGGATTGCTTGAACCTAGGAGATTGAGACCAGCCTAGACAACATAGCGAGACCCTATTTCTACAAAAAATACAAAAATTAGCTGGGCATGAAGGCATGTGCCTGTAGTCCCACCCACTTGGGACGCTAAGGCAGGAGAATCACTTGAGCCCAGGAGGCAAAGGTTGCAGTGAGCCAAGACGGTGCCATTGCACTCCAGCCTGGGCGTCAAGAGTAAAAGTCCAACTCAAAAAAAATAAATAAAAGGAAACATAATTTAAAATGTGACAGAGCAGTTGCTCCATTCCACTTGGCATTTCTTCAAAAAATAATAAAAATATAATAATGAATACTATTCTAGGAATGTGTTGAGCGCTCTTGGTTTCTTATCTTAACCTTTCATTTCTTAACCCTCACCTCTTCCATCATTCTTCCATTCCACTCCCTTCTCTCCCTTAGGAGGGATAAGTACAATAATTGATCATCTTCTGTGTGTCAGGTACATGTGTTATTTATTTAAACAGTATAACAGGCCTGTGGGGTACTATTATCATCCCTATGTTAGATGACGTGACTAAGATTTAGAGAAAACTTGCTTAAGTCAACAGTTAATAAGCTGGACTAGAAACTCAGATCATTTTAACCCCAAAGAGCATGTTTCTGTAAATTCTTACCATTTTCAGTGTGAAGCATACTTTACATGAGGACAAATACCATTTTCATAAAAATGTTGAATATCCTCCCAACAAAAGTCCAATTTTATATTCCCCTTCCGAGAAATAAAATGGAAACAAGGCCTTAAAAATCATCTTACTCAGTTTCCCACCAAAGTAGTCATCCCTTCTCCTGTAGATATGACAGGTGATGATAGTTTACTATTTTCAAGGCAATTGATCTTAAAATTAATTAGCAGATTGTTAAAAAAAAATCTTACCTTTTTTTTCTTCTTTGTATATGAAGAAAAATCTTAGAAAAATCTAAGCTAAAGATCTCCTACCTCCAAATTTTACCTATTAATCCCAGAGCAGCACCTGGGTGAGCCTACTCAGAATCTAAGTCATGTGCCTTTGGATAGAAAAGTCACATGTCACCTAAATCTTGTCTCTGGCAGGCCAAGTAGCATCCCCAAGTCTCTCAGTGGTTGCAGGTGGACAGTGGTTTCTGGGGTCCTCACCATCTGTGCCACCCTTCTCCTTTCCCTTTCCTCCTCCCCAGCTTGGTGATGTCAGGAACTAAGCTCATTGTGCCAGAAGTGAACTGGGCTCCCGTGAGGCTATGCTGGTGACACTTTATAGTTACTCTGCTTTGAGGTTCAGTCTCTTCCACAGTTGGAAAAGAACTGAATCAGTCATCTCTTGCTGCCTAACAGTCTACTCCCAAGCTTAGTGGCTTCAGACAGCAGTCATTTATTAGCTCATGATTCTGGGGTTCAGCAATTTGGGCTGACTAACCTGGGCAGATTTTCTGCTCATCTAGCCTGGGCTCACTCCTATGGCTGTGGTTGGCTGGTGGGTCGGTTGGACACTCTCACCCCACCTTTTTGCTGTTGTTGTCTTTTGAGAGTCTCACTCTGTCACCCACGCTGGAGTGCAGTGGTGTGATCACAACTCACTGTAACCTCAGCCTCCCAGGCTCAAGCAATCCTCCCACCTTTGCTTTCCAAGGAGCTGGGACTAGAGGTGCACACCACCATGCCTGGCTAATTTTCAAATTTCTTCATAGAGGTGGGGTCTCACTATGTTGCCCAGGCTAATTTTGAACAGCTGGGCTCAAGCAGTCCTCCTGCCTTGGCCTCCCAACGTACTAGGATTACAGGCATGGGCCACTGCGCCCAGCCTGGCTGGGACTCTCGGTCCTAGAGGACCTCCTTCACGTCTGGCAGTAGGCAGGCTTCAGCCAGCATAATAGGAGTGACCAGGCCATGTGTCTCTCAGCCTTCAGCAGGCTAGCTCAGGCTTCTCCATGTGGTGGTTGGGTTCTAACAAGAGTAAGAGAAGGCAAACCTTCATGAGCTTAATAGGCACTCTTCAAGCTGTAGCACAAATGAGGCCAGATGTTTTTCTAGTCCATGTGTTCAGGAGATTCATAGTTTCCTAAATCTGTGGCTTTAAATTTTTTGACTTGCAACTAACTGACATACAATTTTATATTATGATGGAGGATACTTCATATTCAACCAGAGACAAATGTTTCACAGTAGCAAATGTTGCTGTGGGTGATTAATTGTGATCTTTTCTCCTTGTATTTATTTCGTACCTGCATAATCTTCAGTTTGAGAAACACTGTCCTGGATAGTAAAACAAGTTCTCATTCTTAACATTACAGTCAGCATGGTTCTGCAGATGTACATGTATGTCCTAGGAAAACTATATCCTCAGCATTTGAATTTTCTCTACCTGATTTTTCCAGTGCTGAAGAAGGGAAGTGGTTTTCATGGGTCATAGGCAATCAAGAACCAAAGGATTTGTGTTTCTCCAGTTCTGGAGGAGACCTCTAACCTGATAGCCCTAACACTGGCTATCTGGACAGAAATATTCTCAAGATGAAGTTAGTAATTCATGTAGCTACCTCACCTTGACGGAAATGGCTTCAAGCATCTAAACCCCTTTTGTGTAGGTTGAACTTTTTTTTTTTTTTTTGAGATGGAGTCTGTTACCCAGGCTGGAGTGCAGTGACGCTATCTCGGATCACTGCAACCTTCACCACCCAGGTTCATGTGATTCTCCTGCTTCAGCCTACCAAGTAGCTGGGACTATAGGTGCGTGCCACCACGCCCAGCTAATTTTTTATATTTTTAGTAGAGATGGAATTTCACCATGTTAGCCAGAATGGTCTTGATCTCCTGATCTTGTGATCTGCCCACCTCAGCATCCCAAAGTGCTAGGATTACAGGCATGAGCCACCGCGCCCAGCCAGGTTGAACTTTTATAACTTGGGTTTCTTGAGTGGATCCACCCAGTGATGGGAAGTGCCTTTTATAGACTCTGCCCCATGGTTCTCCACCGTCTGGGTTGTCTGTTGTGATTCTGCATGTGCAAATACTTTGACAACTGTAAAATGTTATATAAATGTTAGAAATTATTATGGATAAATTTGCATTGTCACATATAATTAAGTGACCATGCATTCACATTTGCCTTGGACTGTGGTTTATACTTGTTCCAGTCTAATTTCAGAGCATTCTCAAAAAGATCTTATTTTAAACAATAAATCTTATGGTAACCTGCTAAACTGAACTCTGTTTGAGTAACGTGATTCTAATCCTCACAACCAGGACCAGCAATGGTGGTGGATAGATTTCATCTCAAGCGCTGACTCTAGTTGATTGATGGTGGTTGCCTAGAGTTTTGTGTTAAGAAGGGTTCTGGGGAGGAGAGCAGCTTTGGCAGGAAAGGGTGCTGTGACCTATGATAGCAAGCTGGGGTAGGGATTGGGGTGGGGACTGACAGCATCCAGCTTGGACTGATTTACTACTACCAATTTTACTACTACTCATATTTAAATGTACTACAACTTGGACTAGTTACTTCTACCAAAGTAGAACCCATCTGTGAGGCCTTGCCTGGCACAGCCAGCTCATGCTCAGCTTTGGCCCACAGCTGCGCAAACGTTACATTCAGTAGTAAGGACTATCCCTGTTGACCCCTTAAGCACTTTATGTGTTACCTCTGTTAATCCTCACAGTATGAGGTACTGTAGTGTCATCATCCTTACTTTATAATGAGTCTGAGCTTACAGAAGTTATGTAACGTGTTCTAAGTTACACAGATACTATGCAGTGGGGTGGTTGAAGTTCTTTGCCTTCCTGCCCACTTGAAATGTGGTTATTGGGAGTAAATGTAAATGTTAACTAATTAAAATGTAAATGCTATGTGTAGCTACATATGCAGCGGGGCTCTGCATCCTTATTTTCTCCTTGCTTTTTCATTTAACTGTGTCTTGAAGCCCTTTCCATATCTATACATAAAGAACGTCTTCATTATTTTTTATACTTGTGTAATATTCCTGGGTATAGATATACTTTTGTTTAATCAGTTTCCTCTTGATGGATATTCTAGGAGTTCTGCAGTGAATAGCCTTAAACGCAACCATCTGCATATATGTTGGTAGAAGCCAGAACTATTAACAAAACATGAGAAATAGTTTAGTCATGATTTCTTACTTCATATTTCACTTTGTAATAAGCAAAGAAGATAGAGAGTGACATTCCAGCTGTAGAGGGCCTAGAAATACGAGCAGAAAGGCGGTTGGTTTGTTCTGGGTTACCTAGCACGTCTAGTGCAGAAAGCTGAGATTTTGCGTCATTGAGACTCTGGTGGATGTTTGCAGGTGGTTTTCAGAGGTTCTCATTATCCAGGAATGAGGGCAGGGGTGTATAGTCTTTCAGTTATTGTGTCAACAGAGACCACATGCCACATGGCTGTCAGAATGTGCAATACACGGTTCTTTCCATTATCCATAGACAGGCCTACAGGATGCGTTTATCTAAAAAGTCTGGGCTAGGATGTAGAATATGCTTGTTTGAAGCACCGTGGAGAGTTTGGTTCTCTGCCATCCTTGCTTAAGAGTGGTGGTCTTTAAAGGCAATTTGAGACTGTGACTTAGGCGTTCTCTAGGACCCTGTGGGTGTTCTCCTGAGTGCGGAGGTAGGTTCTCCTGCTACCTGTGCCTTTGATTCTGATCTGAATTAATCACTGGCCATTCCTCCATTCACTCAGATGAACGTTGTTCCCACGGTGTGTGGGGTTGATAGCACGGCTGGCCCAGTCATGGATAGCCATTTTACAGCAGGCTGATAGAGGTGTGGTCCGTCCCAAACTGCTCATACATAGCTGCTCTGAAAACATATTAAGATAAGTATCGACTAAAATGAGACTTCGGGGGCATCTGTGGATTTCAGTTACCTCCGTAGTTTCTATTTTCTGGTTGGCTAACAGGCCTTGGGACTTGCTGAAACTTGTCTGCTTTGGATTTGGGGTCTGTTAAAATATCTAAATGGGAATGATTTATAATCAGAATTAAAAAATAAAGTAATACATGTCTGTTTGGGAAAATTTGGAAAAGACAGGCAAGTATGAAGAACACAGTAACATTTGCTTGTAACCTTACCAACAAGAAAGTGATGTATTCATGCAACAAATGTTTCTTGTGCATCTTCTATATCAACACATCAATTTCAATGTGCATGTGAATCTCTTGGGGATTGTGTTACAGATCAGATTCTGATTCAGCAGGTCTGGAGTGGGGCCTGAGGCTCAGCATTTCCTACAAGTTCCCAGGGATGTTTTCACTGCTGGTCCGCAAACTACACTTTTAATAGGATCTGACCATGGGCTGGGTCTTATGCTAGTTCTTGTGTGTTTTCTTGCAATCCTTTTTAAATGTCTTTGGGTTCTTTTTAACTGTGACAAAATACACATAACATAAAATTTACCATCTTAACCATTTTTTAAGCATACAGTGTAGTAGGGTTAAGAATATTCACCTTGTTTGTATTGAAAACAGTGAAAATGTTGAAAAGAATTTGATCTCCAGAATTCATCTTGCAAATCTGAAACTCTATATTCATTAAGCAACAGTTCCTCAATCCACTCTTTCCCCAGCCCCTGGAAATCACACTTTCCGCTTTCTGTCTCTATGAATTTGACTATTCTAGGTACCTCATGTAAATAGAATTCTACATTATTTATCCTTCTGTGTCTGGCTTATTTCAATTAGCATAGTATCCTCAAGCTTCATCCATGTTGTAACATGTGTTAGGATTTCCTTTTTAAGGCTGGATAATATCCCATTGTGTGTATAGACCACATTTGGCTTGTTCATTCATCAGCTGATGGACACTTGGGTTGCTTCTACCTTTTGACAACTGTGAATAGCGCTGCTACAAACATGGGTGTACAAATACCTCCTTGAGACTCTGCTTTCAATTATTCAGTTATTTACCCAGAAACAGAATTGCTTGATCATATGTTATATCTATTTTTAATTTTTTGAGGAACTGCATTTGGTTTTCCACAGTGGCTGCAGTATTTTACAATTCTACCAACAGCATAACAAGGGCCCCGATTTCTCTGCATCCTATCAACACGTATTATTTTCTGTGTTTTTGATAGTAGCCATCTAAGCGGATCTGAGGTGGCATTATTTATTAATTGCACACTTGCAATCATATGGTATGTACAATTTTGCATCCTGCTTTTTGTTAAATGTGACATTCTATCATAAGCATTTTCCTCTGCAGTTTGAATTTTGATAGAAAGCCTTTTCAGTCTCCTTCCCCTTTTAAGTGAACTTGTTCATATTGATCTTTTTTCCTCTGTGGTTTCTTTCATTGGTTTTAAGTTTAGAAAGCTCCCCTATGTAGAGATCAAATAAACATTCACCAAGTTGAATCTATTTTTAAACTACTTCATTTTTTACATTTGCATCTAATACTCTGGCATTTGATTGTTCTTTAAGAGCCCTTTGACTGCAAAGAATGACATAAAATGTTAACAGTGGTTCTCCCTGGGTGACGAGATTATTCATAATTATTTTTTCATGTATTGCTTTGATGAGAGAAAAAGTACATGTTGTTTAAACCACGAAGGACCACCCTCTCGCTGATAGAACCAGCCCGGGTCAGCTCTGGAAGAGATGGGGGCATGGAATGTGGAGAATCTAACTGAAGGCGAATTCTTCCTGGACCTCAGCTTCCTCATAGTAAAAAGAAGGATGGACTATAGGGTCCTTTCTGGCCTGAAAGGCATTCTGTCAGGTTTAGGCCGAACTTGATAGTGTTGACCTAAAATAATCAAAAAGGTCAGAATCTAGTTTAAACAGAGTTTAATTAAGTGCAAAGGTTAAAAGTGAGCCTGTCCAGAAAGCACAGATTCCAAAAACGGCAGTCAGTATTCCCAAGTGTAGAAATTTGAGATTGTTCATATACACAAAGTTCAGGGAAGTTTAACAGGATTTCATCATGCTTCTATGTAAGGCTTAACGCGTGGTTACAATGATCTGATTAGTCAGGATGGTCTTTTGGAGTGGTGGGGGAGGTATATTTAACGTTCCACACTGCAGATGTAACTAACCATCATTGGGTCTTGGACTGACGCTCTCTGGTCTGAGTTAGGTACAGACAATAAAGAAGGCAGTTAATCTACAACAAAGATCAGTGATTAGAAGTGGCATTTATGATGCAGAAGCGGGTAGCCCTTTACGATGAGGAAGTCGAGAACTGTGGGGAAGAGAGTGAAGCAGAATTGCAAGCATGCGAGTTATACATAACCCAGTCTCCAAGGCCTAACTTCTCCCTTGGCACAATAAATTTAGGGGTCCTGAAATTTTTATTTTTATTTAAAAACAGGCGGCCATTCCTTGGCTGAAGTAGTACATTCCCAGCCTAATTAAATACTACACCTTTTTAGAAAGGGGTGAGAAAGCTGTGGACAGAGTAAATGCCAAAGGGTTAGGTGGGGACGGTGGTTGGTGGGGCGTTGCCAAATTGGGGGTTAGGACCTCCTGCAGTTGGGTGTCCATCCAGCTGGGACTCAGGGCGGGAGAGCACAAGGCTTTAAAGGGATAATACGGCTAAGGTATTTGAAATAGTGCCCGACACCTGGTAGGCACCAAATCAGTGCTGTTTTTGCCCACCTGGTCCCTTCCTTGCCTCTTGCCCCCACCATACCATCTTCTCCATCTTCCCTGCCTCCTCTCTCTCCTTTCCTTAACCTCTCTCCTCTCCCTCCTTTTCCCTCCTCCCTGGACGTGTTGGTTCTAGATAAAATCTGTGCCTATTGTTGATCACAGCCTGCCACCTGCTGTGACTGAGCTTTGCCCCTGGGGCCTTCCTGCTGCCTGGAAGGTACCCAGTCTCCTCCCCAGGTAAGGCCCGCTAAGCCTCGGAGCTCCGCCCTGGCTACGCTTTCTCCCAGCGTTCCCTGACATCATCACTAGGTGTCGCTCTGTTGCCTGTTTGACCACTTTGGTCGCTGTGGTACAGACATATTTTGTGTGCTTGTTGAAATAACATCAGTCTCTGTTTACCAGTCTTCAAGCTCCATGAGGATGGGGACTTGTCTGCTTTTATTCCCTTGTATCCCCTGCACGCAGCATGGTGTCTGAAATTAATGGGTGCTCAGTAAATATTTTCAATAAAAAATTCTAACCTACACCAGGGGAAATATAAATTAGCAAGAAGTGCAGGCTTTGGGGACACTCTGATTTAGGTTTGAACTGCTGACTGTAGATGGCAGCATGACTTAGGTAATTCATTTACGCTCTTTGGGCCTCAATTTCATCATCCGTAAAATGGGAATAACATGCACCTCTCTTGTGAGCTGTAATAGAGATTAAATGAGATTTTATATCAAGTACCCATCTACTCAAGTTCCTTTTAAATGTCATTTGCATGGCATTACAGGATTTTTGAATTAGTGTATATTTTAAGGCCTGAGACTTAAGACAATTCATGATTTCATGGGTAATGGAATTTTATACATCTATGTAAAGACCTAGGACTGGCCATCAGTAGACCCAAGCCCTCCAAGTTCTGCCTTAGCTAGTTATTGACATTTGCTCCAGGGGCCTTCTTTCTGCCTGGAAGGCTCTCCAACCTCCTCCCCAGGTAAGATCCACCCGGGGACCATACCTGGTTATAGGATGCAAGGTGAACATGACTGAGTCTCATGCGCGTTAATCTGCAAGATGAAGAGTTTGAGTAGGGTTAAATGCATCATGCAGGCAGCACCCTTATGGCTTTGGCTCTATCTGCTTCATATCTGTAGTATTATTTGTTTGCTATTCTTTCTTCAAAAGCTTATTTATTTATTTTTTGGAGACAGGGTTGTGCGCCATCACCCAGGCTGAAGTGTGGTGGCATGATCATGGCTCACTGCAGCCTTGACCTACTGAGCTCAACCGATCCTCACTTCAGCCTCCTGAGTAACTAGGACTACAGGTGCAGCCACCGTGCCCAGCTAATTTTTTATTTTTTGTAGAGACAGGATCTCACTATATTGCCCAAGCTGATCTCAAACTCCTGGGCTCCAGAAATACTCCCTTCTCAGCTTCCCAATGTGCTGAGATTACAGGTGGAAGCCACTCTGCCCAGCCTAAATGTTTACTTTAAAAGACAACTTCATATCACTATCGTAAATATCACAAGTAGAAGGTAACAACGACAAAACCCAGTAGAATGAAAACAAGACAGTGTTATAAAATTCTTGCCAGATATTACTACCTGCCAAGGCTCAGAGTCTGAGGCCTCTTCGTAGTTTGTGAAGAAGGGAAATTAGCACATGCCGGAGAGATGGTAGCCACTTAATGGCACTGCAGTGAGACATTCTGCACTCGCTCAGGACCATGAGAGTTGAAAAGGGCATGAGTGATTCAGTGTCATTTGCTTTCGTGTGTATCCCTGGTACCCACTTCTCACTTTGGGAAGCACTGGATTTGACCATAGACCTGGAAGGAACTTTACCTGCCATCGTTTTGTAGATGGATGAGCTGAGCCAGGTGTGGAGATGGCTGCTCATGCCCTTGACCCAGCCATGTGAAGGCCTGTGCCCTCGGTTCTCAAAATGCAGGAGTTGAAAAACAGACAGATAGATATGCAGGAGGTGAAAAATAGGTAAGTAGGTAGGTAGATAGACATAGATAGATATGTAGGAGAAAGAGAGAGACAGAGAGAGAGACAGAGAGAGAAAGAGAGACTCCTGTGCCTGACCATGCTTATGTAGTGTCACAGAAACCAGCTGAGACATGGAGAGTGCCAGCAGTGTGGCCGCAGGACCCCAGCTATGACCTGTTCACATGCAAACCACCTTTGCGGACTGTAGCCAGTACTTTTATTTTAAGTTCAGTTCTAATATATCTGTGCATGTTTTTGGACTGGCCTTCTGCTGGCCAGTCACATTTCTTCAGAACAGGGTATGTCACTTATAAGTAGACCCTGGTCCCTTCAAAACCCTCTGGCTCCTCCAAAACACTTTTCTTGCTCTATTTGATCCACGAGAAAAATGAAGCTGCTCCTTCACATTGGTCAGAAGAGGTAACACTTGGGACAAATGCGTCTGGTACTATTCCAGAAGCACAAAGGAGTTTTGGGTGCAGGTTATACTCTTTGAGTTTTTATAAACTGCACAGATAAAAGTGGACAACAGAGAAAATGTTGAGTTCAACCTGGAGATTGGGCCGGGCGCAGTGACTCATGCCTGCAATCTTAGCACTTTGGGAGGCTGAGGTGGGAGGATCGCTTGAGTCCAGGAGTTCAAGACTAGCCTGGGCAACATAGATTCTGTCTCTGCAAATTTTTTTTTAATTAGCTACAGGGTGTGGTGGCACACACCTGTAGTTCAGCTACTTGAGAGGCCAAGGAAGGACGATTCCCTTGAGCCTGGGAGGTCAAGGCTCCAGTGAGCAGTGATTGCACCACTGCACTCCAGCCTGGGGTACAGAGCAGGACCCTGTCTCAAACAAACAAACAGAGAGAGTATGCTAAAGAGGTTAAAATGAAATGAAATATAGTGTTTTAAGTCCTGGTCCTCCTCCTCTTGACTCCCTGCCACGCTTACCAAAGAAAAATCATTGTATAAATTATATAGAGAGAACAAAACTAGGCCTTAAGGTACTAGGATTGTTTTCTTCCTCTCCATCTGTGGACTTAACTCCACAGTCCTTCCTTCAACACTGAACACCGACCCCAGCCCCCAGTCCCGCCCACCACATTGCCAATCCCTGGGTGGCAAATCCAGCAGCTTGGCCAAGAATTACTTGGAGTTACCTCTAGTTGTGTCAAAGATGCTGTATTTGTGCATCTATCAGCAGCCTACTCTCCCCTAGACTCAGCTGCTTAAAATAACAAGCATTTATGATTGCTTATGAGTCTGTGGGTCAGTTGGGTGGTTCTTGGCCTGGTCGGGCTCACTCACGTGTCTGCAGTTAGCTGAGTACTCGGTGGAAAGCACTGTTGCGTCTGCTCTTCCCAGCCCTGATTTGCGAAGCCTGCTTTGCTTCTCAGCGGGGGTTTGGTCTTCCTGAGCACCATCCCTGTGTCTTCTCCCTGCCCCTGGGTGGGGCTGTCTGTTACGATTCTCTCAAGAAAAGGTTGAGGCTGGGAGACTTGTCATGGATCACATGGATTGCAGGTGAGTCCTCTGTGTTGAAGTCCACTGCAGTGTACCCTTCTAACCACAGCTGCTTCCACTTTCCTCCACCTCTTATCACACACAGCATCGGGAATGCCTTCTAGCTGTTCATCTCTGAGTGGGCGGTAAGCTTTTGAGAGCAAATAACGCATTGCCTTTCCCCTGCTGTATCACCAGCGTCTGGCCCGATGTATTATGCACAGTAGATGTTCAGTAAATATTTGATGACTGAGATAAATGAGTGAATGGAATTTATTGATGAAACCAGGAATGAGGCAGAATGAGGTCTTGACCCCCTCAAGAGTAAAATAACTGGAATTTTCCTGATTAATTTTTATCCTGTCCCTTTAAGCCCCATTGAATCCCAAAGGACGTACAGACATGGTCTGGAGGGCCTAGTTCTTAACAGTCCCAATGTTTGCCTAAATTTTCCTAACGTTAGCCAGGTGTGGTGGCACATGCCTGCAGTCCCAGCTACTCAGGAGGCTGAGGTGGAAGAAGCACCTGAGCCCGGGGGGTTGCGGCTGCAGTGAGTTGTGATCACGCCACTGCACTCCAGCCTGGGTGACAGTGAGATCCTGTTTAAATAAATAAATAAATAATCCCAACTCCCTGCAGCAGATACTACAGGTTTGCCTTCGGTTGCAAATGTTTGGCTTCCCTAAAAGGCAGCTGTAAAGGGAAAAGCCCGTGTATTGCAGTAAGATCATGGGGAGGGATTCCTGGTTCTGGTTTATTTTTCCACTTGGTTTCCCAGACTTAGATTCCTGGTGTCTCACAGCCCACCGTCAGCTGATGCTCAGTCCCCCAGAACCACACTTGTTCTCTATGACCTTGCGAAAGTTACCTGATGCCAGGGCACACTGTGAACCACAGCCTTTATCTCCCTGTGCGTGCATGGGCAGCTGTTTCCAAGATTAGAATAGAGGTGGTAGTGATGGTGGGAGATCCCTGGCCTCCTTTCTACAAAGTGTCAGTAGGAGAATTGGATTAATGGGTGTTTATCTAATCATCTGTCTTGCTGGCAGAGAATAAGAATTGCACAGGTACAGCTGCGTAGCCTTGATATCTACAGCTATTCTTTTGTGAGGGAGGAGGGTATTGGAATTCTAATCATTGTGCAGAGCAGTGGCTCTCAGCCCTGGCTGCACATCAAGTCACCAGGGAGCTTTAAAAAGTACAGATGCCTCTTCCCACCACAGAAGTGCCAGTTTCATTGGCCTGGGATGCGGTCTGGGACTCAGGATTTTTAAATCTCCCAGATAACTCTGTGTGCAGCCAAAGTTGAGAACCACTCATTTAGTTTATCCATTCTACCTCAGGAAAAGGACGAGAATTCTAATCTGTTAGAATTATTTGAATTTTTGTGGTTGTTAGAGCATATAGGTTTATATGCTAAGATGAATCATGGTTGGGTTAGAATAACAGATTCACCAGGGGATGAAGATGAATGTCTCTAGCATGTTCCGCATCAGCGTGGCTGCCCCACCTTTTGTTATCACCTGCTACTCCATCTCATCAAACCGTCTTGAGAATAATTGTGAGAAAAAGGAGCAAAATCGCTAACACTTGAACTTGCAAGATGCTCTTTACTGCATTCCCTCATTTGCTCCTCACACCAAGAAAGTCATCTAAGAAACAAGCTGTTTCTCAGTTGAAAATCCAGAGGGGGAAGCTGACGGGCTCAGCTAAGATCAAGTGCCCACCCTGGCTCCATCAACGGCTCCTGTGAGATGGACACAGGTGCCTGGTCCGACCTCCTCTGCTGCAGCAACCACACGTAGACCCACACTGCTGTCGGGAGGACTGATATTAACAAGTCAGGGTCATTCTCGTCCCTTGTAGGAAAGCCTCTGGGAGACTGAGCTGTCACTAGGGCATGTTTGTTGAATAGAGATGCAGAGGAAAGGGAGCCTGGGGGCCAGAGGCCGGCTTGGTTGCGGGGAGGAGGGAGTGCAAACTACTCAGCAACTGGGCCCTGTGCTCTCCCTTTGCTCCTCTCCTGGCATCCACTCAGGTTCTTGTCTTTCCTTTGTGCTTCTGCCTTGCACCTGTTGCAGTTCATCAAGACACAGTTTATTTTACCATAGCTACATCTCAATGTCCTTTGAAGACCTTCTAGGGTCATTTTCATGCTTTCGGGTAGATTTCTCTTTTGCCTATGACGCTGTCAATAGGTTGATTCTTGCTAGTTTCCAGGGGTAGTGCTTTTTGACCTTATACCAAATTCTGGCACTTCCCCAGTCACAGGCGGTGGTATTCCATGTGAAAACAGCTGTTTGAAATGGCTTGGGGCTGATACACATCACATCAGGAGTAAGCTCAGTGTTTGAATCAGAATCAAAACACATGTCCTCTGAATTTTAATCACATGCTTTTTCTCTTCTGCCCAAGTGACTTGACTTTTTTCTTTTCCACGGTTTCTTTTGTAGGGGTTCAGCTGTTGCAAAAATAATTGGTAATAATGTCAAGAAACTTCAGAAGTTTGCCTCCACAGTCAAGATGTGGGTTTTTGAAGAAACAGTTAATGGCAGAAAACTGACAGACATCATAAATAATGACCACGAAAATGTAAAATATCTTCCTGGACACAAGCTGCCAGAAAACGTGGTAAGGCTTTTGGGTGAAATGTACATTGGTTCATTCTGCAAGTTATGCTTGGCTGAGCAGCACCCGGGACTTGGACCTGGGAAAGCTGCTTCCCTTTCTCCAGTTCCTTTCCACTACCAATTGGTTGGTTGGGTTTGGTTTTCCTGACTCTGAAAATGGTTTTCCTATTAGTTTGCTAAGGATGCCTTAAACAACAGAAATTTATCTTTTATAATTCTGGAGGTTTTGGTGTGAGATCAAGGTGTTGATTGGGTTGATTTCTTCTGAGGCCTCTCTCCTTGGCTTGTAGATGGCATTTCTGTATTTTCATATGGTCTTCCCTGTGATCCTGTCTCTGTCATAATCTCCTCTTATAAAGGTAGCAGTCGTCTTGGATAAAGACCCACCCCAGTGACATATTAATTACCTGTTTAAAGACACCATTTCCAGATATAGTCACATTCTGAGGTACAGCCCATTAACAGGCTTCCTCCTAGGCATTCAAAGTGCCAGCCAGGTCTGGAGCTAACAAACTTGCCGTAGGCTGTTCATGCTTCCTAAGTAGCTCCTGATGTCCCCTCTCTAAGTGCATGAGATCAGCTCGCTTGGACAGCTAATGCACTGGTCTGTAATTAAAATCAGGGTCAAGGCCTAAATTATAGAAGGAGATAGAAGGAAATGGGAAAATGTAAGACTGACAGTTTAAATTCAAGCTTAGTAGGTCTGGGAGAGAAAAATACAGGCTATTGCCTGACCTCCTTCTATTGACGTGCAGAGGAAGAAAGAAATGAGCTTGGGGAGTGAAAAGGGTGTTCCCTGCTGCTTGTCTGAGTGGAATTTTTGAACTTTCTCTTTGAAAACCAGACAGTTGTGGCTGTCTGATTCCTATGGTTAACCCCGGAAGCTCATCTCCTTTGTTGATGAAATACCCTTTACTGCATATGTTCACTCACCAAACCTTACGAGCATGCACTGTGCATGCAAAGCACAGCACTGGGTGCTGGGGACAGAAAGAGGAATAAGACAGTGTTGCTTTCCTCAAGGAACTGAGCAGTGGAGACCGATCTCTAAATCAATAAATGTGGGGAAGTGTTAGTTACAGTATTCATTAGCGTCGAGGACTGTGCTAAGCAATACATAGTCTCATTTAATCTTCTCAATAACCCTCTTAGGTTGATACTACTGGTTTTCCTATTAGGATGATGATTTTGATTACATAGTGGAGGAAACCAAGACTCAGAGAGGCTAATGAACTTGTCCAGGGTCACACAGCTAAGGGTGATGTTTCAGATTGATTCCTGGTGGACTCATCCCTGACAATGCTGAATCTGTTGCCTTCCAGACAAGGCTGACTTTCTCCTCTGGACTGGAGTGAGCCAGCATTTCCCTACAGTTATTCTTGGTGTAGTTGGTGGGGGGTGGAAGAACGTTTAGAGTTGTGAGCTTCAAAGGTAAGTTGTTCAAATACCTGCTGGAGAGAATAAAAGATGCAGCTGTTTCCACCAAAATGGAAAGGCCTCTGGGGTCATCTCTAATCCGTTCTTGGGGCAGATCATTCTTCTGAGCTTTACTTTTCTCATTTTTATCAGAATTGGTGGCCCCTTCCCTTCAGTAAACTACATGCCTCATTGTTAAATTCCTCCCACGATGCCTGGCGCCAGTCCCTTGTGTTCCTGTCTGTCTGCCTCCACCTGCCCCCAGTGTGTGACCTTGTTTTCTGGTTCTTCATTCACCCACAGTCCCTAGCACCGTGCTTCTCCTGCAGTGAATACTGGAGGAATGTTGGCAAAAGTGAATCTGCTGAGTGGTTCTGGGAAGCTGGAGCCTGTGCTGTGAACCGGGAGAGTGGGAGGGAAGGAATCGACATAGAGGAGGCGAGAGGGCCTGGCCCCCACCGCGACTGACTCCACCACCCACCCCTGGTCGCCGGGTGTGGACAGAGGCAGGAGAGAAGGGAGGGAGAATTCACTCCCAGAACCCTGCTGATGTCTATTAGAGCTCTCGAACTCATTCCTCCTGTTTAAGTTGAATTTTTGACCAACACGTCCCCAGTCCCTCACCCTCCAGCCTCAGGTAACCACCTAAAAGGCCAGTTTTTAATCATTGTTTTTCTTTCCAGTTCAAGCAGGAGAGGTTTGTTGCATTTCCATCAACACTAGCTCACTGTTTATTCTGTCAGTTGATATGCTGACTTCAGACTGAGCCTTTTCAGCGTGAGGCCCCCAGACTGCTGCCCACCTGACCCTTTCCGAGGTCCACAGTCATCATGTGACCCTCCCCACATAGAAATCTTCTGTTACAGAGACTTCACCATGTCATTGCCTGCTCACTAAAAGCTGAGCCCATCTGAGTCTGCGATTTCCCTTTAGATCTGAATAAAAAGAATGCTCATAATTTTCTGTAGTCTGGGTGCAGTGGCTCACACCTGTAATCCCAGCATTTTGGTAGGCTGAGGCAGGCGGCTCACTTGAGGTCAAGAGTTCGAGACCAGCCTGGCCAACATGGCAAAACCTTGTCTCTACTGAAAATACAAAAATTAGCCAGGCATGGTGGCACGCGCCTGTAGTCCCAGCTATACTCTGGAGGCTGAGGCAGAATTGCTTGAACCCAGGAGGCAGAGGTTGCAGTGAGCTAAGATTGCGCCACTGCACTCCAGCCTGGGCAACAGCAAGACTCCATCTCAAAAAAAAAAAAAAAGCACATTATTTGCCATAATTGCAAAATGGTTGATACTGTTTTCTAGCTCTATTTCCAGAGTCTGTATTTGGAGCTCATCGAGGTAGAGGGCTCTTTTACTTCCCTGTTCCAGCTTCAGCCAGCCTGGGTGTGACACCAGGATTTAGATTTCAGCGCCCCCATGAAATAACAGTTGCTATTGCCTCTCATCTTCTGCCTGCTGTTAAAAAAAACTGCTTCACTGAGATATAATCCACAGACCATACAATTCAGTGGCTTTTTAAATATATTTACATAGCTTTGCAGCCATCACTATAGTCAATTTCAACACATTTTCATCCCCTTGAAATCTTGTACCCTTTCTTAGTCACCTCCTGTTTTCCCCAATTGTCCCACAGCCCTATATAACCACTAATCTACTTGCTATCTCTATAGATTTACCTATTTTCAATAGTTCATATAAATCGCATCTTACAATATGTGGTCTTCTGCGACTGGCTTCTTTCACTTTGCATAATGTTGTCAGGCTTCATCCATGTTGTAGCACATATCAACACTTCGTTCCTTTTTATGGCTGGATACTATCCTGTTGTATGGATGTCCCACATTTTCTTTACCCATTCATCGGTGTATGGTCATTTGAGTTGTTTCCACTCGTTGGGTGTTGTGAATAATACCTTTATGTGCAATGTGAACCTTTATGTACAATGTTTTGTATGAATATATGTTTTCAGTTCTTTCATGTGTATACCTAGGAGTGGATTTACCTTTTTTTTTTTTTTTTTTTTTTTTTTTTTTTTTAAAAATTGATTTTGGTTTCCCCCAGGCTTGAATTAAATGGTTTTTATTTTGGATGATGGGAAATGCGTCTGTT
>CAUYLG010004868.1:0-74485 GCA_963573385.1 Cacajao melanocephalus | reverse complement strand
ATTTTCATCCCTTATTCCTTCCTGTCTCCATTGTTAAGTACAATTATTGGCATAAAAGAGGTTTTTAATACCCATTTTTAGACTGCATTCTAGCCTGGGCAATAGAACAAGAATCCCGTTCTCTCTCCCTCTTTCTCTTCCTCTTTCATTCTCTCTTTCATTCTTTTTTTTCTTTCTTGCACTCTCACTTTCTTTCCTCTCTTTTTCTTTCTTTCAAAATAATAAAAAAATAAAAACAAACAAAAAAAAGGGCATTAAAAAAATCACTAATAAAATAACAAAAATCATTTGAATAGTCCTATAAAAAATTTAAACATAGTTTAAAATTGTCTTCAACACAGAAAATACCAGGCCAAATGCTTTTACCTGTTAATTCTATCAAACATTAAAGAATAATTCTATCCTACAAAGTATTTCAGATAAAATAGCCAACTTCATGCTAACAAAATGGAAAGCCTCAGTAAAATGGACACATTTCTAGAAAAATTTAACTTGCCAAGACTCAAGAAGAAATTAAAACCTGTCCACAACCATTAAAAGAAAAAAATCTTCAAACAAGAATACACTAGGTCCACACAGTTTTGCAGGTCAGTTCCTATATCTACAACTATAGCAAATGTTTAAGGAACAAATAGTTCCAGTCTTATCCAAACTCTTTCAGAGAATGAAAAATGAGGCACAGTTCCATAAAGGACCGGGAGATGGGGTCTACCAGCGAGGAAAAAATGGAATAAAGGCTGTCAAAGAGCAGATGCCCCAGTAGCCGTTTTGACCTCTTCATACAAAGGACAGTCCTTGGTAGCTCTGCCCCTTAGACACTCCTAAAACCCCCAACTTCAACTCTTCAGAACAAAGTCCTAGCAGGGCTCTCCCAACCCACAATGGGAAACAGCAAGTCTGTTGCTGATGACTGCCATATGCTGCTCCACCTCAGAAAAGCCGGAGACAAGATCAGTCAAAGACTGTTCAGAATATGAACCCAGCAGCCCCTCA
This sequence comes from Cacajao melanocephalus, assembly GCA_963573385.1. Taxonomy (NCBI): domain Eukaryota; kingdom Metazoa; phylum Chordata; class Mammalia; order Primates; family Pitheciidae; genus Cacajao; species Cacajao melanocephalus. Next base: position 73,492 of record CAUYLG010004868.1, on the reverse strand, counting down.
GTACCACATCTGACTTCATTCACAGGGTAACGTGAAGAATCTCGGTCTTGATCAGAACTTTCTCCGCCCCTGCACAATCTTTTGTTTTCTTTTTACAAACCCAGACACTAATCAGAGTTGGCAGAAAGGCCTGAGCTGACAGGGCAACTTATTTAACTGTCACAAAACAGACTCCTCTTACCTATTCCTCCTCAATGAGTACAGCTTGTAGACAGCTGCATGAGTAACCTCCTGCACAGTCAAGAGGAATAAGAGGCCCTCTGCGTCCTGAGCACGTGGCTCTCTGGTGCTCTGCCAGAAGTGGCCTGACAAAGTAGCCACTGAACCTGTCAGTTCACAAATTAAGCCCCATGCAAAATTAGTGTCTGTGGCAGTTGCTCTGGCCATCCAGAGGGAGGTAATTAAGCAATATATAGTTTAATTTAAATTGTCAACAGTGTAATTCAATTACAGTGTAATTTGCAAGCAGAATCACAGGGACTAATCAGGAAGAAGAATTGATCAAAGCTTAAAATTCTGCTGGAAACTATAATAACCATCTTTTGTATTAGAACCAAGTCATTATTGACAGGGGTCCTAGAGTCTTTAACAGCCACCCTTTCCCAACTTTCTGATATAAAATACTGAGGTCCCAAACTAGTATAGTTACACCTGGGATTCAGCCATTCAGATTTCAAGAATTCAACTTTACAAGGAGTTTCATTTAATAGACCTACTTCTGCTTATAAGACATTTCGTTTTGCATTTACGAGAATCAATTTCTATCTTTCACACCTCCCACACGCTCACCACCTAGGATGAAGGCCATCACACTGTGGCTCTGGATGGATGTATTTACCACTTTTGCATTAGGATGTCCTCTCAGAGTACTCCTGGTCTGATTGGTTACAGGAGTGATAATCATCCACACTGCACTGTTTTCGCTGATGGAGGAGGGGAAAGACACTTTTTTTCACTAAAAGTTTAATTACATAAACATTGATACCACATGTCCAAAGTGCACTCTTTTTAGAAAGAGTTTTGGAAAGTAAACGGTAACCTAGCCTATTGTAATTAATGAGAGGCAATTCCTTGTTATGTAGTGCATGATTATTAGCGACCACTGAATAAAGTACATCCATTTTGTATTTGTAATTAATGAGAGGCAATTCCTTGTTATGTAGTGTATGATTATTAGTGGCCACTGAATAAAGTACATCCATTTTAGTAGGAATCTGTGTCTGTGTTGTTTTTGTCCAAGTGGCTAGCTACGATTTGGGAGGTCCAGGAAGCCCATTAAAGTCTCTTCCATTGAAATACGTGGTAACGGTGAGAGAATACAGTCTTTGGATACTCGAGTACTTTGATGCAAAAGCAGTTGTGTTTTGGCAGTGGTGGTGGCACTACTTGACATCATGCAATCTAAAATTAACAAGAATATAAATAAAGAGAAGATTTAAATGTTCACACAAAAATGTCATTTCTGCAGGATCTGTGGTATCATGATGCGGTGCCACAGTTCTCAAATTTCTTGAGTTGTACTTAAGCAAAGGAACCTTGCTTGGAAGAAACAATGTGTAAGAGAGACAAGAGCAAAACTATTCTGGCTTAGGAATTGTGAGCAAGAACAGAAAAGTATCCTTCACTCAGTTAATTCTTTTCTCCTACAGATAGCCCTGTGCATCAACCTTAAAACCAGCCCAGGAATAAAAGAAGCCTGGAAGAGACTCAAATGGCCCTGGACTCAAATCTCAGCACTATGATCTTGGGTAGTAAAAACAATACTAATATCAACAAAACAAATAACTTACACCAATTGAGCACTTTCTATGTGCCTTATTTGCATTGATTTAACCCTCACAATGAGACAGGTACTATCATTGTCACTATTTTATCAATAAGTAAATTGAAGCTCAGAAGAATTAAGCAATTTGTCCAAAGATCCCACAGCCAGCACTAAATGGCTGAGCTGGGATTCAAACCCCTACAGTCCAATTCTGTAGTCCATGTTAATAACCATGAAAGCTCTTAACCTCTTTGGCCCAATTTGGCTTAGCCATCTTAATGCCATCGTAAAAATGAGGAAACGTGTCCAACAATCTTGAGAAAAAGTATCCTGAACAAGGCATTCAAAAGAATAATCATTCTTTTTATCAAGAAGAGCATAGAATACATGCCCTCCAGTTATTCACTAGTAACCTCAATGTTGAATAATCTGTCAAATAGCTCCTGTCAAATATCTGTGTGAGCCAGTTACCACTTCAGGGATGGTTCATGGGACATACAAACTACTGAGTCTTAAAAACAAACAAACAAACAGAAAAACCCCAGTAATTTGTTATTCCAAAAGAATCAGTGAAACAAAGGTGAAAACAGAATAAATGAAGTTCAGTATGCAGCCAGATAGAGGATGTATACAAAAACCAATACTACCTCCTATCCAATGAAAAGAAGATCCTAGTGACAAAAACAAATAAAAAATACATCTAATATATATTTATTAAGTACTTATTAACTAAAATGCCTAAAACCACCAATTAAGGCACTGGAGATACAGCTCCATGTCCTTAAGGAGCTTACATGCGGGTGCAGGAGGAAGACAATAAACAAAGAGGCAAATATAAATGTGGAAGGTCAGGCGATAAGTGCTATAAAGAAGTATAAACAAGATACAAGGACAGAGTTATGTGGGAATGCATGACAGACACAGTCAGGGAAGGCTTTCCGATATGGTGACATTTCAGCGTAAGCCTGGATCTGGAAGAGGGCATTCCAGGAAAGGGGAGAGCAAGTGCATGGCCAAAGTGAGATAAGCCAGGGGAACATAAAAGGGATGCATAAAGGGCTGCAAAAGCCAAATCACGCTAAGATCTTGCTAGCCATGTTAAGGGCTTTAAACTTTATCCTGAGACGGGAAGCCACTGAGGAGTTTTGGAGAGAGGAGTGATATGACTTAATTTACATTTTCAGGTTTACTCTGCGGCTCTGTGGAAAAGAGTCTATAAGGGAGCAAGGACAGAAGCAGAGAGCCATCAGAAGACTACGGATGAATCTTGCAAACCCTGGGCAAATCCAGCAATAGACGCACAAATCTTAAACAAGGAAAACCACAAAACTCAGATGGGTGAAATAAAAGCTTTAATAAATGAGAATGTTACCCTGTCCCCAGAAAATATTCCACATGATAAAGATTATTTTTTGTCCCTCATTAATCTATCAAGAGCTAACATTTTATAGTGTTTACTATGTGACAGGCACTGTTCTAAGCACCTTGCATGCATTGAAATAGGCAACTCTCCAAGATGGGTACTGTTACTATTCTCATTTCCAATATGAGAAAATTGAGGCACAGACCATGCAAGTAATTTGTTGTAGAGCTAGGATTTGAAACAAGTAGTCCGGCTACAGCTATTCCTCCCTACCAATCTGCAAAGAAAGAATGCCTTTCTCTCCATAAAACTCTCATGTCTTTTCCAGACCAAGAAGCCCAGGAGCCCTTCTGGAAGGAAGCTTCTAAGATGGAGGACTAAGGAAATGGAAGGACAGAGCAGTTTGTACTGGAAGGTCAGAAGAATAGGTCTCCTGGGTTTCATACAACCCACACTTAGGGCCCCTCTTTCACACACATCCCAGATTCTCAACTGCAGTCTTGGGTCAACGCAAGGCCTTAAGGATCCAGCCACATAATCTTCTGTCAGAGACAGAAGGAATTTTGCCAGGGGCTCTGTCGTTTCAGGAATGCCTGTATGGAGAAATCAGGAGGCAGAAAGAGGTACTGACCCCACACAAGGCTACTTTCTTCAGAAGTCTGATTCATCTCTCAAAAATTCAATATTGTGAAGGTGTCAGTTCTTTTCAACATGATCTGCAGGTTAAATGCAATCTCAATCAAAATCCCAGAAAGTTACTTTGTGAATATCAGAAAACTGACTCTAAATTTTATATGAAGAGGCAAAAGGTAGCCAACACAATGCTGAAGAACAAAGTTGGAGGACTGACAGTATCCAACTTCAAGACTTACTATAAAGCTAGTCATCAAGACAGTGTGGTAGTGAAAGAAAAAATAAAATAGATCCATGAAACAGAATAGGGAGTAAGGGAGTAAGGAAATAGATCTGAATATATATCACAAAAATATAATCAAATGACTTTGACAAAGCAGCAAAGATAATACATAGACAAAAGATAGTGTTTTCATTCTTCCCTGACAACCATCGAAAAGGTCTGCCAGGGACTCCTCAGTTTTCCTTTTGCTCTTTGGCTGGAGGCTCTGAAGTGCTGACTACCTCAGGCATTCTGAGGGTCTGATCCTGTGGCTCTCATCCCGATGCACATGAGACCCCTAGGAGCTCAAAGGTCAGTATCTCTAAAAGGATTGCTAGGAAATCCACTTTCTTGACTTTCTCCTCAATAAGGCATCAGAGACCCTAACCTAGAACAGGACATCTGTATTGGCCAGGGTTCTCTAGAGGGACAGAACAGGAGAGATATATATGTAGATCTCCTATTAAGTAGTATTAACTCAAACAATCACAAGGTCCCACAATAGGCCATCTGCAAACTGAGGAGCAAGGAAACCAGTCCGAGTCCTAAAGCTGAAGAACTTGAAGTCTGATGTTCTAGGGCAGGAAACATCCAGCATGGGAGAAAGATGTAGACTGGAAGGCTAAGCAGCTTAGCCTTTTCATGTTTTTCTGCCTGCTTATATTAGCTGGCAGCTTATTAGATGGTGCCCACCCAGATTAGGGCTGGGTCTGCCTTTCCCAGCCCACCGACTCAAATGTTAATCTCCTTTGGCAACACTCTCACAGCCACACCCAGGATCAATACTTTGCATCCTTCAATCTGATCAAGTTGACACTCCATATTAACCATCATAACATCCCCGTCTATGGAGCCTCTGAAAAGCAGGACATTAGTCAAGACCTCTCAAGGGCCCTCTATCCACTGAGAAATTAAGAATCAGACAGATGATAGCTAGAAGACATCACAGTACCAACAATAACCTGAAGAAACTGCAAGACACAGACGTACTCTCCCACTTCAGGCTCAAACACCAAAAGCCCTCTGTAAGTCAGATGAATCTCTCCAATTGGAAGGGAAAGCAAATGCCTGAGAAGGGGCAGTGTCAGGTACTCTGTGTACTTCCTGGGGTCTAGCCACACTTGGCCCAATACCTTCTTCTCTCCTCTCTTCCAGCCACAGCTCAAACAATGAAGAACAAAGTCCTAAAGAAGCACATCCAATCTACCAATGAGGCCACTGAAGTGTATCAGGTAAAGACAGAAGACTTGGGACCTTCTGAAAAGATTTCCAACAAAAGGTTCGGTCTAAACAATACAGGCTTCTGGTTGCCCCAATGAAGAAAGGAATCAGCTGAAGCAGTTAATTGATAATCCTTTCAAATTGACCACAGCTTTGCTAGATCTTTTCTTTTTTCCCCCCCTCTTTTTTTTTTTAGATGGAGTCTTGCTCTGTTGCCAGGCTGGAGTGCAGTGGCACGATCTCGGCTCACTGCAACCACCATCTCCTGGGTTCAAGCCATTCCCCTGCCTCAGCCTCCTGAGTAGCTGGGACTACAGGAGCGCACCACCACACCCAGCTAATTTTTTGTATTTTAATAGAGATGGGGTTTCACCATGGCCAGGATGGTCTTGATATCCTGACCTCATGATCTGCCTGCCTTAGCCTCCCAAAGTGCTAAGATTACAGGCGTGAGCCACTGCGCCAGGCCTGCTAGATCTTTTCTTAAAAAAATGTCCCCTGCTGGCTCATGCAAATATTAAAATCAAACAGTTAAGATGGATAAAAAAACAATATGGCATAAAGAACATTCTAATCATTAAGTGAATCAATACAAAATTGCCTCCCATCTCTGAAACACACTGGAGACCAGCTGAGGAAGTGAGCTGACCCCTGCATTAGGTGGCAAAGTCTGCTAGATTTCAAGTTTCAGATCAGCTGTAATAAGTTATGAAAAGCTCTGAATGTTTTACGATAGAATCAGTCTCATCGAACCCAAACTGCCTCACAGCCAAAATCCAAACTGAGACAGTAGATGGTAGGTACATTCACATTGTCTCAGCAGAGACCAGAACAATCACACCAGACATCAGAGAGTTCTAGAAGTTTGTAGCAAAGAAAAAAAAGGAGACATGACGTACACAATAACACTACTGAAAAATAAATATAATAGGGGCTTTTCTCTAAGCCAAAAAAAAGTAAAAAGAGAGGAGCAGTTTCTGGAATGTGGAGGATGAGACCTCGGTTGCTGGGGTTCCTGGGGTTCCTGGGTGTACCTGCAATAATCCCGTCCATTTGCTCCAGGGCAGCTTCCAGCACATGACTAGCATCAGACGCCATGACTCCTTTTGCCTGCCTAGTTTCCTCCTCTTCTTACTGAAAATGCAAATAAAGAACAAAGGAAAAATTACAGAGAGTTCCACGTTATACACACGAGAATTCCATCATCATGCAATGTGTTTTCATAAGAATCCTGTAGCCAACTTGTAGTTTCTGCATCTCCAAGGCCTCTCCCTCCTGGTATGAGTGCCTTTTCCACGAATCTTTAGCACACAATCCCAGTCACTTCTGTAATGAAAAACCACTGGGGCTTTCCAGAGTCACCTGTGGCAGCAAGACAGCAATTGTTAACGCTCTACCAGTTGTAACAATTGGAGTCCCAGGCTCCAGAAGCTCCAACCACACTGTGAAAGGCTCCACTAAGTGGCGTCGGAGAGCCGCGCACCTAAAAGGGACACTGTCAAGGTGTACAAGGCAATGCAGCGGCAGGGCCCGGGACCAGGACAGTCCCTGCAGGCATTTAACTGTCTTACATCTGCATTTGCCCTAGGCCTGCAATGCTTTCCTTGGGTGGAGGTGAGCCAGGCTGAGAGGGCTCAAATGCCACTTCCACTCCTCCAACTGGGACAGCGCGCCCTGCCTAGGAAGGCCACAGGCCACAAGGATGTAGAGAGAGCACTGTCCCAGGAGCACTTAACTGACCATCTTAGATCTACTCTACCCAGCACCATTCAAGGTTCAGAATCCCGTCTTTTCAGGGCAGATGAACATCTCCAAGGATACTCAGTCCGGCCACTCCCTCAATGCTGTATCCCCTAGCTATAGCAAACGGGGAACCTGCCCAATGCCTCTCCCCTGCCCCTTGGGTAATTGCTTCCATCTCTGGACAACTCTACCTTAAGAAAAGTCTTTAAGTTAAACTGTCTTCCTGCGGCCTCGACTCACTTTTCTTGTTCCCCATCCTCTCCCTGGGTAGCAGGGAAGGATTTACAACAGCACTTGTAATCCTAAGAGAATTAGCTCATGTCTGTAAACTGGAGGAGATGCTGTTTGCTCCTTCAGCAAATCTACACATGTGCCTAATGGCCATACACGCCGTGGAGAATAGAGGCATGGCTCCCACACCCAAGCAAGGCGCAGGACAGGAAACAGATGGTTCTGAGGCTCTCTGGTTTTTCTTGTGAAGTGGGACATTTGGAGTGAAGAGAGGAAAATGGCACCACACAGGAGTGGCTCTGGAGATGGTGTGGATAAGGATCTCAAGACCAAGGAACCACACTGGCTGTACCAGGAAGCAATAAATTCACAGGTTCCAAAGTCAGATAGCTTGAGTTCAGACCCAGCTCTGCTATGTACTGTGTGATCTCTGAGCCTCAGTTTCCTCATCTGTAAAATGGGGATAACAGCATCTAACTCATAGATGGCATGATGAATAGGTAATTAAAATTATGTAGAGAACGCTAAGCACATCCCTTTGCATCAAGTGTTCAATATGTTAGCTATGTCTGTTTTTTTTTTTAAGTCAGAATATAACATCAGTGTAATTTGTCTCGTGCTGGCCTCAGTTTCCTCATTTTAAACTCGGCAATATCCTTACAAGAATAACCTTACAATCAGGACACGTTTTTGCCACCTCAAAGGAAACTTTAAACAAAAATAGGTAGGTGCAGGTAGAGAGAACCAGATAAACTCAGGAGGCTGCTTGATTTGGAGGCGGCAGGCATGGGGAAGGAAGATAAGCAACTATGCCTGTGGAGGGGGAGAGGGCAGGGATTTACAAACACAAAGGCCAAAGAAGGTTGAGAAGCAGGCATTCAACCTCAGGGGTCAAGAACCACGGCACAGTTAGCTTAGAGGGAATGAGAATGGGAGTTCACAGGGGTGTCAGGGAACCTCACTGGCACCTCAGGGCCCTGGCAGGAGCCAGACAAGGTTGCAACAAGGAGCGAAGCTGCTTTGAGGTGAGATGAGCAGCCCAGGCTGCTGGAGCGAACATGGTGTAGAACTCCTGGGGCCTGAATGGAAGCCAGCTTGGGTCAGGATAAAAGAGGTAGCAGGGAAAAGGGTGGAGCAGAAGGAGGGAAACAATCTGCAGATTCTCACCTGTTCAGCAGAAGGGGTATTAAAAGTTTGAAATAATCCCTCCAAATCCTTCCCACTGCTCTTTCTCTAAGGGGAAAATTCCAAACTCCTTACTGTGGCCTATGAAGCAGGTCTCAGAATCAGGCCAAGACATACTCGCGTTGCCCCCCACCCCCACCATCCACCCACCCATGGCTCCTCATGCTTCAGCAGCATTGGTCTCCTGTCTACTCCCAAACACTCCATGACCTTCCCTCCTCCGCAGCACTCCTGCCACCCCCCTACCCTGAGCTCACGCCCCAGCTGTCTGCACAGCTGATTTATTCTCACGCTTCAGGTCTCAGATCCAAAGTATTAGAGAAGTCTTCCCTACCCCCTACCCCAAGTAAAGCAGCCCCTTCAAAGCACAACAAATCCACAGTATCTTCTTCTATGTATTTGTCTCCTTGCTAACTGGCCACCTTCTCACAGAGGCAGAGGGACCCTGTCTGCCTTGTTCACTCCTAGGTTCTCACTATCTAGCAGATAGATACTTGTAAATAAATGGATAGATCTATGCAGCCAGCACTATGCTGGGCCCTAGATGGATATTGATAAATCAGACCTAGTCTCTGCCCCCATGAACCACACAATGTAGTGAAGAAGACTGCAGTATGAACAAATAATTATGACACGGTGCAAGGTGTGTTGATAGAGGCAGGCGTGCAACTTCCCTGGGTCTTGAAGGACAAGTAGAAGCTTTCTCAGAAGGTGAGGAGGAGAATGTTGTTCCAGGCAGAGAGGGTGGTGCACACAAAAGCCAGGGAAGCATGTAAGGGCAGGGTATAGTTGGCAAAGGTCAAAATGGTTGATGAGATTACGCAGGAGCACCCCGCTGTTCAAGATGAGTCAAAGCCTTCCGTGGAATTCACACACGCAGGACAAGGGCAGTGCATGAGAGGAGCCTGGGAATCACACCCACCACATCAGGGGCCTGCATGCCAGTGCCTAACAAATCAAGTGGCCTCACATGTAAACATGACAGAGACTTTTTTAAAGAAAGAGCTCATCTTTCAGCAGACGGGACACATTGATGAGCTGTGATTGGCCCCACTTGAGGCCTTAGTACCTGGGTATAAGGGGAGAGGGTAGTCAGGGAGTGTCAGACCCAGAGGGCCCAGGCTATGTGCCCCTGCAACAGAAGGGCCATAAAATAAGACCCATGGGCCTTCTGCCCAGCGATGAGTTTGTGCTTGGCAAACAGCGTGCTGGGTGGACCCGTGAGAGCTGGCCTGAAGTGAAACATGATTCAAGGTGCATGACAAGCATCAGAAGCCATGACTCCTTTTGCCTACTCTCCTCTTCCTGAAAATTCAAATACAGAACAAGGAAACATTACAGAGGGTTCCACATATACATACAAGATCACAAAACCATTTAAATCCATTATTGTACAATGTTCTTTCATAAGAATCCTAGTAGCCGATGGGTAGTTTCTGACAACACAAAAGCAGCCAGATGGAAGAGAGGCAAGGAGTAAGGGACTGGGGATGGCGAGAGATGCATGGAGCTTCCATTGCCTCCCCAGGGCCACTACCCAGCAGCACTTCCACGGGTTCACCAGCCCTGAACTTCTCCAAGATAAGTAGTCCCCCCTTATCCTTGGGGGATATGTTCTAAGACCCCCAGTGAATGCCTGAAACAGTGGATGGTACCAAGCCCTATATATAGAATACGATGATTCTTTTCCTGTACATACAGACCTATGATGAAGTTTAATTTATAAATTAGGCATGGCACAGTAAGAGATTCACAACAATAATTAGTAATAAAATAGAACAATTATAATAATATACTGTAAAAACACTACGTGAATGTGGAATGTGATCTCTTTTTTTTTTCTGAGACAGGGTCTCATTCTGTCACCCAGGCTAGTAGTGCAGTGGCATGATCTCAGCCCAGGCTGGAGTACAGTGGTACAATCTCGACTCACTGCAACCTCCGACTCCCAGGTTCAAGTCATTCTACTGTCTCAGCTTCCTGAGTAGCTGGGACTACAGGCACCCGCCACCATGCCTGGCTAATTTTTTGTATTTGTAGTAGAGACGGGGTTTCACCATGTTAGACAGGATGGTCTCGATCTCCTGACCTCATCATCCACCCGCTTTGGCATCCCAAAGTGCTGAGATTATAGGCATAAGCCAGGAAGTAGAATTTAAATCATGCTCCCCACCAACGAGAGGAGAGCTACAGCAGCTACCAAAGGGCCTTACACAGCATGGACAACAGAGGAATGAACAACATGCCATGGTGACTGTACGAGGGGCACCCAACCAGCCCAGGAAAGAAAGGAGCAGGCACAGGGAAGGACATTGCTCTTATCACACAGCAAACAGTGACAGTTGCTACATGGGACCAAAGCAGTTTTCATTCTCTCTGGACGCTTAACATAGCTGGCATTTGACCCCAACGAGCAAGCTGGCTTCTGATACTGAGATACTGTTCTCACCCCGGCCATAAAGATAAGGCAGGGTATGTTGTTTAAGAAAAAAAATGCAGTCCATCCACAAGTCATAGGCCCGTGTGTGTGCTGTCATCTTCCTACCTGGGGCAGGGTCTGAGACTGAGGCTCCTGCTAATTACAGGACTGAACCCTTCTCTTTGCTGTCAGTCAGGGAGAAAATGATCCCACTTCCCTTTAGCTGTAAATACAGTCAGTGAGGATGGAACAGCCATGTTTTAGAGTGGCAGGGTATGATGACATGTTACAGCCACATGAACTGCACCACACAAAGCCAGTGTAGGACCTGGAAGTTGATCAGGGAGCAAGATCCACATGTGTTCTAAAATATAGAAAGTGGGTCACAATTGACCCCCATCATCTGGTATGTTCTGAGGCAAACAGTGATTTATATGCTATGTTAACTCCTTTCATATTTGGCAAAAGAGAATTTGAAGTAGGCAGCAACCACTGATTAAGATAAGTCTGAGGCAAGTAAACCTTAATTTACCCCACCCACACTGAATTCCATTTTTAAACTTCTTTTCTCTCAATAATAATGGTTAGGGTTGTAACTGATGTTTGGAGCAGGCTCACACAGCCCTGATGCTGAAATGAACTAGGGACAGATCTGGAAGTCACCACTACTTTCCGCTCCTTCAGGATATTCTGAGACTTGGACACAGTTGAGCCAGAGCCGAGACCTGACTCCTCAGCAGCTGCTGCTAGATAGGGGCCAGTGTCCTTGTCTAGAAGGCCAAGGCCTGGGGAAGGAGGCCTCAGCCAAGAACCCACCACGACCATAGAACCGCGTTTCTCTCCTATCTCTTCCTTCCCCAAGTGGCAAACAGATGATAAAGAAGCGTCACTGGCCGGGCTCAGTGGCTCATGCCTGTAATCCCAGCACTTTGGGAGGCCAAAGTGGGTGGATCACCTGAGGTTGGGAGTTTGAGACCAGCCCGACCAACATGGAGAAACCATGTCTCTACTAAAAATACAAAATTAGCTGGGTGTGGTAGCCAGCACCTGTAATCCTAGCTATTCAGGAGGCTGAGTCAAGAGAATTGCTTGAATTCCAGAGGCAGAGGTTGTGGTGAGCTTAGATCGCACCATTGCCCTCCAGCCTGGGCAACAAGAGCGAAACTCTGTCTCAAAAAAAAAAAAAAGAAGTGTCACCCTATCACAAGAAACTGAAGTATTTTCCCATAAATTACAGGCCTCCCATAAACCATAGCTGCTCTTAAATGGTTATTTTAAGAAATACCTTTTGCTAACCCTAAGCTTAAGAGAAAGCCGCTTAAAAGGATATAAGAAACATCTTTTGTAGAGTGGAGCAAGAAGCCATTTGGAGCATCCAAAATTAAAAGGACAATGACAGATACGCTGGAATTTGACAGCAATGCCTAAATTCTCAATCACATTCCATATCAACCAATAACTACTTTCTTTCTAAAGGACAAAGAAGACAGAGTACAGCTTTTATAGACAGACAGACTTGAGTTAAAACATGGGCTCTGCTGCATAATGGTTGTGAGTCTTTTAAGCCTCTTTTAGCCTCAATTGCCTCATCTGTAAAATCAGTATACAATCAATCTCATTGTTATGGGCAAAAGTAAACAAGACAGAACTCAGGTAAACATTGCAGGCTGAACCTAAACATCTAATTGAACCGCTCATTTAAATAACAATAGAGAGATTTATTTTGAAAGAGATAAACTCAAAAGGATACAGTGTCTTAGGCATAAGGGAGAGGCTAAGGTACAGTTACGCAGCAAGCCTTCGAGGGCAACCAGTCCAAAAGCTCTGGGAGAGATTTCGTCAGTAATATGACAGAACACCTGGTGCATCTGAATATCTTAAGAGACTTACATAATTGGTGAAGACTTTGTTTAATTCACTAACAACAGATAATGACAACTGGGGGAAAAATAATAAGGCAGCAGAACAAGCATTTTTCTAGAGATACAGATAAAAAAAAAAATACAGGACTAAAAGAAGCAGCTGCATCTGAGGAAGAAAGATGGGGTAGAGAGGCGTCTGTCTTAACAAATTACACACAATTACATACAATTATTTGACTCTTTAAATTGTGTGGCTATATAGTGGTGACAAAAAATAAAATAAATCAAAAAGATTAAAAGAGATGATACATGTGGCATGGCAGGCACAGCGCCAACATTAAATTAATGTGGTGTCTGTCTCCTCTTTAGTTACTATATATTGGGCAGAAAACTGTTAGCTACTTGCTAAGGGTTTATCCAACATTATCTCACTTAATCCCCACACCAGTTAGGAATTATTCTTCCCCTGTTACAGATAAGAAAACAGATTAGGCAACTTGCCTGAGGATGCACACCGTTTTTCCTCCTGTTCTTCCACTTTCCTGAGACAGGAACCCGTTTGGAGGGTTTTGAGGGACAGGGTTGACATAATCTGATTTAACCTTTTAAAAGGATTACTCTGGCTGGAAAATTACTGGAAAAAGAATTATTGCTTGGAAAATAGACTGCAGGGGACACAGCAGTGAACACAGGAAACCCCGCAAGAGATGAGGTGGCTCAGACCATAATGAATTAGATGTTCTAGTTCCTGATATACCTTGAGGACAAAGCCCGGAAGATTTACTGATAAACTGGACATGGGCCTGAGAGAGCAGAGTCAAGTGTGCCTACATGTTTTTGCTCTGAGTCCCTAGAGAATGTGGAGGCCTGCAGGAGCAACAACGTGGGGTGTCTGGGGGTGAAGTCAGGATATTGGTTTTGGAAATGTTCAGCTTAAGATGCCTACAGACACCGAAGAAGTTACGCTGAGTAGCCATTTGGAAATAGGAGTCTGATGTTTACAGAGAAGTAGGATGGAGATATCAATTTGGGAGGCATCTTCATAAAGATATATCTAAGCAATTGCATGAAGTGACTTAAGAAGTGGTATAAAAACAGAGGAGACCCCAGGACTCCCAGAAACACTCCACCAACCAGCCTCCAGGCAGAAGAGGAATGGAGAAAGGAGACAGGAGGAGCAGCCAGGAAAAGTGAGAGTGGTACCCAGAAGCCAACCAAAAGGTTTAGGGATAAAGGGTGCAGTCAGGTGCACCAAATGCTGCTAAGTAAGACCAGAGCGCTCCTCTCCAAACTCATGCTAGTGGTGATCTCATCTGTTCACACAGCCTCACCTGTCCCCGTACTACCTCACCCTTCTTACCCTAGATGACTACAATAACCTCCTAACCGGTGACCCCCCCCCCCCGCCACCAAGCAGCTCCACCCATTCACTCTGTACTGAAGCTTCACCTATCTTAGTGGTTCTCAAACTCTGCTATTAATCAGAACCACCTTGAGAGCTAATCAAGCAAGAGGCCCACCTCCTATAAGTAGGGAAGGCCTGACCTTTATGGTTGACTTAGCCATTCAGGTGATTCTGATTCTGACCAAAGTTGAGGAACTGATGGAATGCAAACACAGCCCTGCACTAGGCATCCTTTTGCTTAGACTGCCTCGGGGGCTGGCCACCAGCCACACAATAGAATTCATGGTCTATCATCACATGGACTCAACCTATTTGGTTGCAGCTTTAACTTTTACCATACGTACCTTTTGGCACACCTCTGCCCCATCCCAACCAGATGCCTTATCACTAGTGGTCTGATCCTAATTGTTAGTTAATTGGCTGCCTGCACTGCTTTCCAGCTTTTATGCCCATGCCCACAGCTATCCCTGCTAAAGTCCCATCAAGCCAGCTCTTTCAGGTAATGGTACGTAATTCTGACTAACTAAATGGGATCTCCCGGATCATCTTTTTCATCCTGAAGGAAAGGGATGAGAGCAGCTGTGCAAAGCCATCTATGGGTCCTTGCGGGATCCCTTATTCTGTAAGCACTGGATAAATGTTTACAGATTTATTGATAAAATAACAAGTTCGTTGTCCCTGGGAAACTAAAGCCTGGAAGATAGTGGGGACTGGAATGAGGTTACGGAAGGTTCTCCACAGCAGCCCCAAGCTCTCTCCCTCCTGAACAGCCACCCACCTCTCCATATTCTCACAATGGGCAGGGCCCAAATGCTCCCTATCCCACCTTGGTGATGCCCCCATGGTCACCAAGGTAAAAATCTGGGAGTCATCTCTGGACCTTCCCTTTGTGATACCCACATTCAATTGGTCACCAGATCTGGTAAAATCTCCTTCCTCGCCCTCTCTCAGATCTGTCCCCTCATCTTCATCTGCCCCGCCGTCATCTCCTATCAGAATGACTGCACTGGCTTCCTAACCAGTTTCTCTGCCTCCAGCCTCACCATCCCCCTGACACACACACACACCCCTCATCCTCCATACTGCTGCCAGGAGGGTGGGTCTTTTCACAAATCTCACCAAGGCTCCCCAGCATTCACAATGATTCACCAGCTTCCTATCACCCAGGCCTGGGGACCTAGAGAGGAAGTTAAGGACCCACAGGGGGGTTAGGAGAGTGAGCTCTGTAGTCAAACCTGACGTAGATCCAAGTTTTTCCCTTCACAAGCTGTGCTCCTGACAAGCTCCTTAACGTCACTGAACCTCATCTTACCCAATTTATAAAATTCAGGTGAAAAGAAACACATTGTGGGATTGCAGGGATTCAAAATTGGGTGGGAGTTCACAACCCCAGCAGTTGTAATTCTCCTGGCCATACCTGGCTCCTGCCCTGAGCAACAGCCAAGCTATTGGCCTCAGCCTGCTGTGGCTTTTGGGGCTGCTTTGGTGTTTCAGCTAAAGTCCCTCGTCTGACCTGCTCAACTCCCACTCCTGTTTTGAGGCCAAATTCCATCATCATCATCTCCAAGGATCTTCTCCCATACCCCAGATGGAAGTGACTGCTCCTGAGTGGGTCCCCCTCGCCACTCCCAGGACAGACCTCGCCGGGGGTGCTTTTGTCTGAGTGATAAGCTCCTCACAGGCAGGGCTGTGTCTCTGGCCCTGGAGCTCAACTCCCATTCTAAAAGGGAGAAAGTGAAAGGAAATAAAGAGGTCACTGGTCTACAATGGCAACGCTCTCAGCATAAGCAGTTCAAGTTGTCCCTACCTTCTGCCAGGGGCCACAAGCTGTACCTGTCCTCCACAGGTCCTATCCCATCCTGAGGTCACCACCTGTCCTGTCCTCCACAGGTCCTAACCCATCCTGAGGTCACCACCCCCACAGGATCAGATCTGACAGTGGAGAGGAGAAGCAGCATACCTGGCCTGAGAAGACAGCTCCTCAGACCAATGGCAGAGCCCACAGACACTGGCTTCGTATCACAATGAGAGACAAGGCCAGGGGCTCTCAGTTTCCCTCAAAACAGAGGAGCCAAACACAGCAAGACATCCTGTCACGACAGAGAGGAGCCTGAGCAGGACAGAGGGGCCAGGCTGCTGGGAAAGTTGCTATCAGAGTTGCTGAATGCCTTTAGTGAATATCGAAGTCTAATAAAAGTGAAGAGTCAGAGCTTTCTTTTGCTAATGAATAGAAGCTTAAGTAGCCTAAGAGAAGCTGAAGAGGAGAAAAAAGAATGCCACTGAAGGTGAACAAGCATGCTTAACTGGTCTCCATCTAATCACAGTATCAGTAACTCCCAAGAGCAAACATTTGTTTAAAGCTCTACAGGGACAAAAATATTTCACACATACAAGGTTTCTTGTTTCCACCTAAACATCCTAGATCAGGCCGTTCTGATTAGTCAGCAAAGCTCAAACCGGTGGGGGCCTAGATCTGTCAGAACTGCAGAAAGGGTCCTGAACCTAGACACAGGCTGGTAGTGCTGGGTGGCGGCAGGGGATGAATGCAATATTTCTTGCTTAGCGTCTTTTTCCCGCTATACCAGGTTAGTGAGTTGTATGCACAGGGCATTCCCAGCCACTCCCTGCCAAGCGAGTTCCAGAACATCCTTAAGAACATTTGTGCTGGGGCCTAGTTCTGCTGAACCTCCTAGAAGGATTCCTTTTGCCTTCTGGTCCTTCCATGGAAGACCCAGCCCATGTCCCGTCACATGTCCCTGCTCCGCCACCAGCCTCCTTTGGCATAGCCAAGCCCAGATGCTTCCACTTAAGCATTCCCAAAAAGCTCGGGCCCTTCTCACCAAACCACAAACCTTTAAGCAAGGCTCCATGTTTCCAAACAGAATTTCCAGCATCACATCATCACAGCAGGGCATTCAGTCACAAAGCTGAACACTGTCCTCTAAAGAAGGTGAAGAACAGCACCAGGCACTGAGACCTCACCTCCGGGCGCCACGAGGCCAGACTCCCTCTGAGCTTACCTGTCCCACAGTCTCAGGAGGGACATCCTCCTCCTACTGGAAATGGCAAGCTTCTTAAAAGAAACACCACCCCAAAGACATGAGCATGAGACACCACGAGCCCAGCCCACAAGGAGGAGTGCAGGGTCTGGCCAGGAAACGAGTGTGAGTCTGAGGTTCTGATGGCTCACACTCAGAAGCACATCCGACCTTCTGGGCTTCAGGAGCACTGAGAAGCTGATGTCAAGTTTCCTTCACTGTGTTTGCTTAATGTTGTTGAATGCTTGCTTAACCCTCCTCTCACTATTCTCCCCTCCTATTTCTGCTCTTGATATTCTGCCCTTGTTCCCCCATCTCCCCAAGCTGGATCTTTTCCCAACTCAAGCACTGATTAGGGTAAACAGGCCACAACAATCTTGGTGACCAAGATCATGCCTTAATGCCAGGTCTGTTAAAGAACAATTTGGGCAGATATCAAAGGTCAAACAGTACAGGCACTCCATTAAGGAGAGGGATTGGGGAGGGGGAGGACAGGGAAGTGAGGCAGGGATCTGTGTCTTCAGGAAGAATTGAGATGGGGAGCCAGATAGCATCCAGGGAGGAGAGCATCACCAAACTCCATCAGTTTGCCCCTTGATACTGTAAGACAAGTATATCTGTGCCCTCATGGGGATGGGGCCCACCGTAGCCACTCAGAGAACTTTCGGAGAGCAGGTTCATTCCTTTCCTTCTCAACTGCTCAGAAAGAGTGGGTCTAAGAAGTAAATGTAAATGAGAGTCTACCCTTCGAAGCTGAGACGTGAAGAGTCAGGACTAGGCAACAAACAACTCACATGTTCTAAGATGTGGCTGCCTGCCTCTGGCCACACAGCCATTCACAATAGATCAAGATGACGGTGAATTACTTGATGCCTGTGCAATATCCACCTGTGTGTAAAAACGGCCTGCTCTAGAAGTTCACAGGTTTTCTGTCTCCTATGAGAAGCTGCTGCTGCTGTGAAAAAAAAATGTGTCCACATTTTTGTTTTCTCATTTAGTCTTCAAGGGAGTCCTGTGAGGGATATCATACAATTATCAGCCCTGTTTTACAAAGATGTAGCTCAGTGGCCAGAGAGCAGGGGAAGATTGACAGCAAATGAAGCTGTTCCCGGCTTGGGAAGGGTGTCTCACCTCTAACCCTTAGAACATGGCCTGTAGCCACTAGGCGAAGGCAGCCACTGAGGGAGCCACCTAGAAGCCACCCACGCTTCCCAGCAATAACGTAGGAGGAGGAGGCGGGGAGCTGAAGGAAGGATCCTTCTCAGGGAGCTCAAGGATCTCTCTGGATTCCCCTCCACAAGTGTAATCAGGCTCTGCCAGCCTGTCCCTTCTACCCGCCCACTTTGGGTCCCCACCTATCCCCTCCCTCCCCACACTTCCTTGACTCCATTTCTTTGCCGCAGCCCTATTCTGGACAACGTGGAGGCTCTCTCTCTCTCTGCCTCTGCTTGTCAGCATGTAGGTCCTTACCTCTCTGCAGCCGCCTCCCAGCTCACACAACCTGCTCCTCAGCTCATTCTGTCTCTCTGGTCACAACTTACCCTCACCCTCCCTCTGCCTGGGGAACCAGGTTCACATGTCTCTTCTTCCTTCTGCTCCTGGGATGCTAAACAATACATACAGCTCCATCAGACATTCATGCACCCGGATCTCTAATCTCATGTTTCTTCCTGTCAGACTCCCTCAGCAAACTACCACGCATCTTTCTTTAATGAGAAACAAAACCTCTCAATTCCCTTTCTCTCATCTCTTACCCTCTCTTCACATGCTGTGTAAGACCTGCCCCTCCTCCCTATGACCCCTAATCTCCTATCATTACTGAGATCCAACCTCTCAATTATTCTCCCTCTAAATTGAATCTGCACTCTCGCCCTCCTTCCTCTGCTATCCTAGAACACATCCTTTGACTCTGCACCCTACCGTTATTATTCCATGTTTCGCCTTTGGCTTAGAGCCTCACTGCCTACCTACCTCTCATGCTCTCTGACACCCACAGTGGTGGGACGTCACTCATCTGTGTGCACCAGCGCCATGCTCTCATCCATCCAGCTGCTTCTGTTTCCATTTCCTTAAGAGGCCGTCTAGGGTGGGGTTAAAAGGCCTGGCTGGGGTTGGACTGCCTGGGTGAGAGCCCTGATTCTGACACTATAGGTCCCAGGGCAAGACACTTAATCTCTGTGCCTCAGGTTTCTCATCTTTAACATGAGGATAATAATGAAACTGCCTACCTGAAAGGGTGGATGTGAAGGTTAAATGAGTTAATAGAGTAAAGCGCTTAGACCAGCCATCAGTCAGCGTTTGCTCCAGTGCCTTCTTTGGCATCTCATCAGTGCTGTTACTCTTCTCCTCCGGCATTTGGGACAAGCATTCTCCAGGTCCCTCCTTGACGTATGCAGCCTGCATTTACCTGTCATGCTTCCCCACCCTACTCCCCTCCCCTGTGAGCCATGGGGTCTCTGTGGTCTCCCCCTGCAGGGATGCTCTTGTCCATCTCATCCTTTCCACTTCTACTGCCCAGCCTGTGTTCAGGTATTCAGAACCAGAGCACAGGAGGATCTCCTGTCTCTTGAGTAGCACCCAGCCTCTCCCACAGCAGTCCAAATGCATGAGCTGACATCCAAACTGGAGCTGACCCCAAAATGTCCTGGAGCTAAGTGCTCCTATTTATCTCATATCTCAATATTTATAACTATTATTATCCAGATTCTACAGATAAGGAAACTGAAGCCTGGAGAGGTTAAGTGATTTGGCCAAATCACACATCCAGGAAGCAGTAAGATAGGATTTGAATTCAGGCAGTCTGGCTCCAAGGTTATGTTCCTAACCACTGCTCTTGCCACACTTCCTCACTGAGCAGACCTGCTCCTGGGTTCCTGATACCCCAGCTGCAAGAGTGCATTCTTATGCTACTATGCCTTTTTCATGCTGTTTCCTCAACCTAAAGGCCCCTTCCTCAGTCTCTGTCCATCAAAACTAATTTTTCAATGTCAGGCAAGTTCTCTATCCCCACCCCTGCCTGTTCAAATGAATCTTGGCTGAGACATGGGCTCCCACCTCCATTTAGTTTCTGCTTCATGTTGCCATGGGGAAGATTCAATGGGGGATACTGACTTCCTCTCTTTCCAGGATTTCCTCCCCTGGGGAATAGCTCAGTATCTGATGGTGGGAATGAAAGAAAGAACTAAGCATGTGCAGCTCAGCCCAACCTCCCCTCTCCCTAGAGTCACCTTGGTGAAGGAAGTGGCCTGCACCAGAAAGAGACTATCACTAGCGAGGAGGTCCCATTAGGGCCTGTAGTGACGCACCTACAATGCACACGGTGCCTTCTATTTGAGAGCGTGACTCCCCAGCAAACTCCGCATGATGCTGTAATTCACTTTCCCAGGTCGGGTAATGCCAGGAAGGCGATCTGGGAAAGCAGGCATTTGTGTTGTGATCACTGCACAATGCCTGCCAGAGTAAATTAAACTGGTGTCTGGCTTATAGACTAGCCTTATCAGGTTGGTCAGTGTGAATCAAGCTCTGGGCAACAAGCACCTCCCAGTGAATGGATAAGGGTGTCTGTCCTGTGGTAGTCCTTACCTCCATTCTCTCCTCTGTCCACACCGCACCTGCCCCCACATTAGACAGAGAGCCTTACGCCCCTGACAGGACTCTGTTGGCAACATGACTCCTCAGCCCCAGAACTCACACTTCAAGAGAAGCTACTCTCATTTTCCTTCTTACAGCAAAGAACACACATGCCTACACACAGTTTATCTCCAAGAAGGAACAAATGCACATGAAGTCATTTCATTGCCTCAACCAGATCATAGACAGATTCAAAGAAATGCTTCAAATGCAATCTCAAATTGAACATTTCCAAAAAGCTTCATTTCAAAAACTGCCCCCCTAAAAATATAATACAGGCAAGAGGCTATTGAGTAACGGGTAAGAGGATTCATTTTACTATTTCTGTGTATGTTTGTATTCTTTTTGTAGTAACAGGCTAACACGAAAATCCAAACCACCACCTGGGGATGTGGGCTTTTCAGGGCAGGGGGCACAGAATTTTACCTTCCATTCCAGCAGAACTGAGATTTGAGCCTAAGTTCCTGATGACTCATTTGGTGTCCTTCTACAGTGCCATTCAAACTCCCTGGATAGGTCCTAACATTCCACCAGACTCTCCTTACCTCTCACCTCACCACAGTTTAGAACCTCATCATCTCTCAGCCAGACTGCAAAATCAACTTCCTCTGGGCTTTCTCCCTCTAGCCAACTCCCCTGCAATCTTTCTTTCTTTCCAGGTGCTGGCAAGACATGTTCCGTTGAGCTCATGACATGCTCCTCTGCTCCCAAACATTCCTCGGCTCCCCAGTGCTTTCTGGGGAGAAGCTGCATTTTGCAGCTCTGCCAAGGTCTTCTAACACAGTTAACCTTCCCCGCTATACTTCTCACCACTCTGAGTTCCAGCTTCCCTGGACCACGTCCTACCCTCAAATACAGAAATATCCCATTTTCTGTACTTCCTCTACTTAGGTGCTTTTCTCCATCTCTACTTTCAAATCCCACCCATGCTAAGGCCTTATCCAAATGACCACGGCCAGAAAGCCTTTCCTAACCCATTACCCCTCGTCCCTGAAGGCACTGGATGCCTCTGCTCTGCTCCTGTCATGTCCAGTACACACCTTTATCATCAGAGTTGTCTATATTGTTTATAAAGATAATAACTTATATTATTTCTCAATATGTCTGCCTCCCTGTCTAGATTAACTGCTAGGGAGCAAGGAATATGCTCCATTCACCTTTCTATCCTCAGAGCACAGCAAAGAACCTGGCACAGGACCCTCAGTAAATGTTTGTTGACACAAAATGTTAAGTGTTTGTGTATCTGAGTGGAAGGTGAAGGGAGGCTGGGCATGTAACATTGGCCAGCATTCTGAAAAAGGATTGGGCGTTATCCGTGACAGCCTCTCCCATCAAACTTTCTCCATACCTGGGGGCCTTCTCTCTTACAGCCACATATTCAGAGGTGAAAGTGTCTTTATCATAAGGGGAGCTTATGCTTGGGCCTGGCATGAGCAAGAGACATAACTGATGGATGCAATTGTATACCCGAAGGACCAATGAGAAAAAAGGATGTAGCTTCCCCAATAGATGATAAAACCAGGCATTTCTCCCCATTCCATTATTTTAGAATGCTAAGCAACAACAACAACAACAACAGCAACAACAACAAAACACAGATATGAATTGGTAAGTTTTCTCCATTAGCTGGAGCGTGCATAACTTTTGCCTATAGCCAACTCCCTCCTACGAGCCTCCCTAGCTGCCTGCTGAGGGATAGGCCCCAGAATTTGGCAGGCTGTAGGTAAACACTAATTGAATTAATCAAAATGTATCCTGTAATTTGAGCCTTCATTTCAACATTTGTTCAACAGTTTAATTTTGGTTCAATGCAATGCTTTTCCTCTGGCAATAAAAAAAAATTAAGCCAGTAGAAGACCAAAGAATTTCTTTAAAGACAGGCCTGTGTGTACTATCAACAACAGCCTGGCCCCTGCCTCCAACAGAGGAGAAGGAGGCTTCCCCTGAAGGCCTGGGCTGGAGGGTATTAGCAGCTCTGTCTTTACTGGAGTGCCAAGGGTCCTGGGGTAGCCAGATGAAGACACTGCACAGAAACTACCACTGCCAGAGAGCCTGACTTCAAGTAAACAGTTCGGCCTGGAGCTGAGCCTTTGGACAAGGCCAGTCAGGATTCCTCCACTAGCTAGCTGGGTCCACCATCCTCTCCTGGTCCCAAGGTTGGCAAGATCAGTAGTAAGTGCCTCTCCATCCTTCACCATGATACTGAGCCTTGTTCACTGAGGATTTTGGAAACACCCTGTTACAAGCTGAATCGTACCCACACCCTCAAAATTCTTATGTTGAAGTCCTAACCCCCAGTACCTCAGAATGTGAATATATTTGGAAATAAGGTCTTGAAAGAGGTAATTACATTAAAATTAGATAATTAGGGTGGGCCCTAATCCAATAGGTGGTGTCCTTAAAAGTAGAGGAGATTAGGACACATGGGTACAGAGGAAAGACCATGTGAAGGCAAAGGGAGAAGACAGCCATCTAAAAGTCAAGAAGAGGCTGGGCACGGTGGCTCACGCCTGTAATCCCAGCACTTTGGGAGGCCAAGGTGAGTGGATCATTTGAGACCAGGAGTTCGAGACCAGCCTGGTCAACATGGGGAAACCCCATCTCTACTAAAAACACACAAAAATTAGCCAAGTGTGGTGGTGCATGCCTGTAATCCCAGCTACTCAGGAGGCTGAGGCAGGAAATTCACTTGAATCCAGGAGGTGGAGGTGGCTGTGAGTCAAGATCATGTCACTGCACTCCAGCATGGGCAACAGAGTGAGACTTTGTCTCAAAAAAGAAAAAAAATTTAAAAATTAAACATAAGTAAAAGTCAAGGAGAGGCCTCAGAAGGAACCAACCCTGCCAATACCCTGATCTTAGACTTCTGGCCTCCATAATTACGAGAAAATAAATTTCTGTTGTGTAAGCTCCTCAGTCTAGTACTTTGTTATAGCAGCCCAAGCAAACTAATACACACATCTAATTCTGACATGCAGCTAGGAAAGTTATGGGAAGAAGGCAGCCTCCTCTCCAGAGCTGCTGGCCTCTATTCTGACCCACTGGTGTTCACCGTCCCTCTGAATCCAGAGGAAACTTTGTTTCACATCCTCAGACTTTAAACCTCTAATAGAGGTAAGTATAGTTCACAATATTCCTTTATCTATATTCTTTGTAAGTCAGCTCTAAGTCAAATCATACCTCTGGACCAAGACCATTTAGTGAGGCTAGACTTTAGGATGCAACAAAGAGGAAACCCTAAGATCCTGCAGCCTGACCAGATGTCAAGCTGCATTCAAGGGCCAAGAGCCCTGGGCCAGCTCTCTTTAACTCAGTTTAAAAGCTCCAGCATGTGGGGAAGCCAGAAAAAGGTTGGTCCCTAACCTCAGCTTGCCAGTCACAAGATACTTGCCACTTGGATCACTTCCCTCCCCTAAGAGTTCAGAGGCCAGAAAGGGGTCTAGGGACTTTCCCAAGAAAAGTGATCTAGGAATCCCCCACTTGCACATCTGCTCCTGCAGGCCAAAGACATGCCTGCTGGAGAATTACACTGCACTAGGTAGCCCCTTCCCTGCAGGCCCAAGTGGTCTTGCTCCTGAAAGTTCGTTAGCTGGACCCCAGGGGAGTGGGAAGGTCTAACAATCTCCTGGGACCTCTCTCCCATCTTTCTTATCTCTTCCTTTCCATAAAGCAGGGGTCTTTATTCCCCTATAGAAGATACCCAAACAGTTCCTCAGAATCAAAGGAAAAAGTTTAAAGTACAGAGGGCTATGTGACTCAAAAGGGCCACAGAAGAGACAGTGTAGATGCCAGATACCCTCATACCCCCACCAGCCCCAAGCCTTCTGAGGCTCCTTTCTTGCCAAGTGAGTGGGGTTTTCTTCCCTGAAGGAGATGAGCAGGATGCAGCAGAAAGAGCCCCAGTTTTGTCTTAGTCTGTCCAGGCTGCTATAACAAAATTACCATAAATTGGGTAGGTAGCTCACAAACAATGGAAATGTATTTCTCATAGCTGTGGAGGCTAGGAAGCCCAGGGGCAAGGCACCAGCAGAGTCAGTGTCTGGAGCAGGACTGTTTCCTGGTTCACAGATGGTGCCTTCCAGCTGTGTCCTCACATGGTGGAAGAAACTAGCTAGGTTCTCTTTATAAGAGAACCGATCTCAAGCATGAGGGCTCCACTCGTGAGAGGCCCCACCTCCTCCTACCATCAACTTTGGGGATTATAATTTCAATATACAAATTTTTAGGAGACATAAACATTCAGACCATAGCAGAGTCAAACAGACTTGGGTTTAAATCCTTGCTCTACTACTTATGAGCTGGATTCGATTTTTACCTTAGGTAACATGTACATTAACCTCTCAGGTTACTATGTAATGGATATAATACCTGCCTCACACAAGGCTAGTCAGAGGGTTAAAAAAGAGGACAGAATACACTACCCACCTCAGTGCCTCGCCCAGTAAGTATGTAACACTCTGTCTCTCCTCATCAGAGAACACATTCCCAACTGCACTATTCCAGAAAATGGAATTGGCCAAGACCCTTCATCAGGGCCTAAATGTTGGGATTTGTTGGGGAACCAACCACAATGTTCAGTCCCTTCGAGAAGCTGCCACATCTCTTGCAGGTAGCCCCCACATAGGCAGACCCTGGGGTACAGAAGCTCAAACAGCACACATGCTCCAGGTTTTCTGCATCCCTCTAGCAGTACCTGACAAAAAGAGAGCAAGGCCAGGGCCACAGGGCCTTCTAGAGCTGAAGGTTTTCTAGGGATCACATGCCCACTCTTACATCCCCTCGGTGCCTTCCTCAGCCATTCCACCAGGGTCTCAAGGTGACCCTGCTGAGGGACAGTGAACAGGCTGAGTTATGAGGCTCAGGGGCCATCCCAGGGGCAGGTATCTGACAGAGAAGGTGTCACTGGGGAAATGGATTTGGGAGGCCCCAAACATGGAGGCCAAAGCTGAACTAGGCCTGTGGGGTTAGGGAGGGGAAGGGCCAAGTCCTGACCACATTCATGGCTGGCTGGCTTCAGCCTCGGAGCAGTAGGTCCCTGGCCCCATGTACTTGCATTAAGAGAGCCCATAGTAACTCCAGAGATGGCCTTGAGAGAAGATGGCTGAGTTGTACTGGTGTCCAAAAAAGGCCTCCAGGTTATTATCAGTAGACACCACACTCCTAGGTGACACCTATAGCCAGACAAGCAATCACTCCAGGAGTGACTGAGGGAAGGTTTTCATATATGATGTGTAACAGTGACATTAATTCCATTTGCCATTCAGCTGTCACTTGGCTTATTTAAAATTCTCATTTAAATATAAACCATAACATTTGAGGACCGGATTTGTGACCATGGAACAGCCGTTAACAGGTTCTCAAAGTGCTCCTTCTTAAGTGGCAGGACAAGGAGGTAGAGCTTCCTCCCACATGAAGTCTCCTGTTAACATGAGATCCTGAGTCACTGCAGCCTAGATGCTCCCCTAACTTCTTCCTCTGAATATTTCCTCTATCTTATCAGTGGTTACTACTGCCTCCCCAGGTGGTCTTCTCAACTTTTCTCTCTGATAGTAGCAACTGCTGAGAAAATACAATTAATATTCGGAGAAAGATGCTGGGGGACCTGGCTTGCTGAGGAGGTGGTATTTGAAGTGTGTCCTGAAGAAAAGACAGGGACGGGAGACACCCTTATCTGTGGGGCTGAAGGGAATTGTTGGCAGAGGGGCAGTGCACAAAGGAAGGCATGAAGAAAAGCTTCCCATTAGGAAGTCTGAAGGACCCTGGGTTCACCCTGAGGACAGAAGCACAATGTGGCCACCAGGGCTAGATCTGAGTTCCGAGCTCCAGGAGGAAGGCCAAACTGGACAGAGAACTGGGCCCTGGGCAGACTTGCTCAGCAATAAAGACTGGCTGACTCTACTAGATACACACATAAGAACAAACCCCAACTTGAGCAGGCAGCCCCCCACCAACACCCACCTGCTCAGATCTTGAACACGCTATCTGTGAAAACAATGCTCTCCTTTCATGCAGGTATCCCAGTGCCCACTCTACACCCCTGTGTGGGCAGGTTCTCAGCAAACACTTACTGAACTGTATCAGCTCCTCCTCTCCACCCCCACAGCCCCACCTGGGTTACTGCCCACATTTCTCTGACTCTTACTTTCATCCCACCCTTCCAACCCACTTGGAGTTACCACTCTTCGTAAATGTCTCTTAGGGCTGACACCTTAGTATCCTATAATAGGCAAGGTTGGTTGTAGGTAACTTGTTACTAATGATAGAAGCGTTTTGTATAAATTAGAGAGGATTCGGGCTTATCTTACTCCATTCTAATATACTTTATTGAAGGGTTGAGAAAATACTGGAATTCAGCCAGCAATTCAGAAATTGCCTGTAGCAGTCTGGTAGTAACAGCTTCTATTGTAATGTGTAAACTGTATTTAGGAAGTTAGAGATTAACTTCCTAAATATATATGTGTATGTGTACATATATATGTATTAGAACAGAGATATGCTTTGTGACAATCTGGCCACATCCACCAACTGCCTCTCAAAGGTTAATGTGGTTTGCCACGTGCCATCTGACCATCTTCCTGCCCCAATAGGGTAAGAACAGGTCTTCACTGTAAATTTGAGACTGTATAATCTGGATTCTAAACATGGCGGCAAGATTGAATGGAAAGAACAGAGTTTGGGGTCAGGCAGACTGGGCATCAATCTTATTCCGGCCACTCACCAGCTAGGGAACCTTGGGACGATCAGGCATCTTCTCAGAGCCCATTTCCTCTTCAGTTAAAGCCCTGAAAGGCTGCTTTGAAATTTAAGGGAGCACAGACTCTGTGCTCAATGCCTGATGCATGATGGGTACTTCGTAGATGGTAAATTCCAATCCCTGGTACCCTATTTGACCTCATTTACTCCTCAGTTCTAGCCAAACCACACCTCCAGCTGTTTTTCACAGGTACCCCTTAATTGGCATTACTCATGCCTTCCTTTGTGCACTGTGGTTCCCTCTGCCAGCAATTCCCTTCAGCCCCATAAAAAAGGGTGTCTCCAGTCCCTGTCTTTCCTTCAGGACACACCTCAAATACCACCTCCTCAGCAAGCCAGGTCCCCCAACATCTTTCTCTGAATATTAATTGTATTTTCTCAGCAGTTACTAATATCGGTTTGAGTAAGGGGATACAATTATTTATTTATTTATTTTTGAGATGGAGTCTTGCTCTGTAGCCCAGGCTGGAGTGCAGCAGCATAATCTCGACTCATTGCAACCTCCACTTCCCAGGTTTAAGCAATTCTCCTGCCTCAGCCTCTTGAGTAGCTGAGATAACAGATGCTTGCCACCACGCCCAACTAATTTTTACAGTTTTAGTAGAGGTGGGGTTTCACCATGTTGGCCAGGCTGGTCTTGAACTCCTGACCTCATGATCTACCTGCCTCAGCCTCCCAAAGTGCTGAGATTACAGGGTGAGCCACCATGCCTGGCCAGGGGGAACATTTCTTAAGTTCCATTCAGGCAGGGGAGATATCTGTCATCTTGTGGTACCATCATCACCATTCTCATCATAGAGGATGGTTCAAACATTATTCAGAGACTGAAATAAGAAATAATGTCATAAGCCTACTGATTCCACAGTACTTAAGAATTATGCTTTACCTCTGCTGCTAATGGGTAGGAGTTTCCCCAGATCTAGTGGGCCAGTTCTGACTTTGGGGTTCCATGGCCACTCTTCCTACCATACTTGCCATACTCCCTCCCTGGCACCCAGACCAAGATATCATGCCACTCAGGCATCCACATTGCCTAACCACAGCACTCATTCCTCCCATACACCACACCCTACCCAACACCTCAGCCTACTTGAATGAGGCCCTGGTGCCCACATTCTTTCCTTGCCTCCTCCCGGGGATGAAACCTCGCTCGCTCTGTAGCCCAAGCTGCAGACAGTCAGACTTCCCAGGGTATAGTAGGTATAGAAGGGAGTGATCCAGAAGGGCATTCTTGTGACCCGTGTCCTCCTGGATCACTCCCTTCTATACCTGCTATGCCCTCTAGGATGCTGTGAACCCAGCTGTCTCACACCACATGACCTGGTTCTCCAGGTCTCAGGATAGTGTGCTCTCAAAATCTTCAAGGGGTGGCAAGTGAGTCTAAAAGAGCTTTCAGGCCACAGTCAGGTGGTTGGGCCAAGGTAGGCATCAGCAAAGAATACACACAGTCCAGTCGCTTCTTTGGGATCATAGTCTCATTTTCAGTCCACAAAGACATTTGCTTAGAGCCTTTCCCCTCTCCTAGCCCTGGTCACTAAGTGGGATGTTCAGCCTGTGACTTGGGATACAGAAGCTTCTGCATACCTTTAACGCTGCTCTTTCCTCAGCCTCCCACCCTCACTCCAGCCTACATTCTGCTGCAAGTGCTTTCCGCTCAGAAGCCACCAATTATTCCCCACTACCAGCAGGATGAAGTCCAGCCTCTTAGTTCAGCATTCAAGTTCCTTTCTACCTTAGAGTCCCAACTTCTTTGACTTTTAACAGTGGGAAGAGTCTAGCTAAGCTGGATTCCTTATTATTTCTTGATCCCACTTTGCTCACTTGGGCTTCTATGCCTTTTACTCACTTGACAACCAGGAATCTCCACAGAGCATCTTCTTCCCGGCTCCCCAGGATCCCACCCCAGTTCGTTGATCCATAAAGTCTTCCCTTTGCCAAAATCCTACAGCAATTTAGTTAGACCTATAACCTTTCAGTACGCCCTCCTCCCTGTTATTTCATAAACTCCTCTCTAGTCAATACTACTTGGACAATACCCTTTGCAGATAGACACCAATATCTGCTCTAAAACAGCTGTCTGGCCCTAGAGACAAGCTTGAGTTCTTTAAAATTTCTTACATTACATCAAAGTAGAATTTGCCCCGTCTTTAGTTTTCTTTGCCATCACTACCATAGGCCTTCAGCTCTGCCCTCTGAGCAACACAGAACATGCTGGCCCCCTTGCCCACCTGAAAATAGCAGTCATTCCCTTATATCTTCCTGAGTGTCCTTGGGCCCCTACAAAGCTTGGAAGACAGGGATACTTGGCTTTGCAGCATTTGAGGTCTCATCCCTAAAATGTGGAAGCCAGAGCATCATCTCCAGGTGTGGCCAGTCTCAGCCAATGCAGGGAAAAGATCCTCCACCAAGATCTAACCCCAGTACTTCAGTTAACGTATCCAGGCTAAGCCAATGTATTGGGCTTTTCCACACAGATGGGTAGGACACTCACAGAATTGATTTTCAGGGCCTAAGGGCAGGACTTTGCACTTACCCCTGCCACGTCTCATCCAGCTGGTTTGGGCTCTGCGTTCTCTCTGTTTGCTACTTTTGTCTTGTTATGTGGGTGAACAGCCACCTGAATCCAGGCTATTCTCTACCCTGCCATGTACTTCTGCCTCCCGGACTTTCTGCTCACCTCCACCATGGCTGCCCCTTCGGTGTCATATCTGGAAGCCCAGAGCATGCAACTTCCCACCTGAAATTTCAGGATAAGCCCTCTGGATGATCTAAATATCTCTTGACAAACTATTTCTTTCAGGCTTCCTGAGGAGGGAATAATAGCATTTACTGACTGCCTACGATGAGCCAAGCACTGGAGTCAACATTTCATCTCATTTAATTTTCACAACCAACAAATGATTTGGCCTATTGTTGTTCCCATTAAACAGATGAGCAACATAAAGCTCAAAGAGGTAAGGAGACTTGCTCAAAGGAGCAACAGGAAATTTGTGTAGAGCTGAGAATTTAATGGAGGACTGTCTGATTCAAACTTTCTACTCTAGAGCTACCAGGATCCTCAGGAGTTAGGAAGGCCAAGTCCTCATGCTGGAGGAAAACCTGCTGCCTGCCATGATAGGATGAGGGGGTGGGGCAGGCAAGAGGAGTCAGTTTCCTCATCTCCAGAAGCAGGACAATAATCCCTGCCCAGGGCATTGTGCCGCACCAGTGAGCAGGCACGGTGAAAGCCCAGACAGACACACAAGGCTGTTGTTGTTACCAGGTGAGCACATGCATCCAAGAACCAGATGTCTTGGCTGGTTGGTCGAAGGAAGAGATTATGTAATAAAACTTTTTCATGACATCCAGTCAAGGTCAGGTGTCGGAGTCAAGAACTATTCCTTTGCCTTGGTGAAATGTTGCCTTAGAAGAATCTGCCATTCCTACCCCAAATCAGTTTCCATCCCCTTGGGCCAATCCACTCTCCCACCTGATCCCTTCCCTTTCCTGCCTGCATTGCTCATGGAATTTGGAGTTTTGAACACTGAATTTGAAACCACACATCCCAATGTGCCTGATCCTGATCATCCCCAGGCCCTGCCCAGTTTAGCATTTATGTGCCTCCTTTCACTTTCAAAAGTGTTCAGTTTGAATAATAAATTACTTTAACTGGAATACTCTGGAAACTTCAAAAGTATCTTTACTTCTCTGGCACCTGTTTCCCATAAAATGAGAATAACACTACCCTGGCCTCATGAAACAAGCCATTTGTCAAACCCACCAAAGTTAGAAGTTCTGCTCTATCCTTTCCTGCAGAAGAAACTTTCTGTGGGGCCAGTCTACATCTCCACTGCCTCCATGAAGCAGTCCAGCACTGAGCTAGCTATTCGTGCAAAAATGTCTTTGATTAGGAGGGAATACAGACTTGCGTGTTGGGGGAAGGAAACTGTTGCTCCTGAATAGAGAGGCTTTCTTGTCTGAGCAGGCAAAAAAGAGGTAACCCATTTTTGGTCTTCCTAAGCTTGAACTGTGGCTCTACCGCCTCTCTGTCCCCCTTGTCCCTATAACAAACCTCTTGGTTCCTACACAACTCTCCCTCTCACATACACATACACATACACACACACAGACACACAGCTGTCAACCAAGTAGCTCTTTTTGGCAGAGTTCTCTGGACCTTTCTGCCAGAAGCAACTTGGAGAAGTTTACTAAGAAGACCTCTTGGGATACCCTGTGCAGTCACAGGAGTGGCCCTCCAGGTCAGAGTGAGAGGCCCAGCTGCATGTGGTAGCTGAATTTCAACCATGCACATAAGTCATTGTGGAAGCGTAGCTTTACCCTGGAGAGCAGGGGCAAGAGTATCCCCACTAAACAGCCCTCATTGGCATCCCTAAGCAGGCAGAGAAATCCTGAGATCTGGATCACCTCCTTCCCTATACCTGTCCTCATTCCCAGGAGGAAAGAGATATACTCAAAGCAGAGCCACCTGGGAACACCAAAGCTGCTGCAGGCCAGGGAAGAGGCGATGTGGGATCTATTCCCCAGAGCCTCCCTTGGGCTCACAAATGCCTTCCTGGAGATGCCTTAGTAGATCCTCCACCCACCTACTTCCTAAGAAATGAAAAACGCAAATCTAAGTCTGTAATCTCTGCAATTTGTGGCTGTCCCTGACACTTGACCATGGGTGAGCAGGCTCGTGCACACATTTTGGTCTTCATATGAAAAACAAAAACAAAAAACCTTCAGAACAAGATGAGGTATAAACTGGCAAGACTCCACTACAAAGCTGAAAAGAGAAAGGGAGTCTTGACAAGTTTTCCCTCAAGGTTGACTCCTAGTATTCTTTGTCTATATGTTTTTATTTGGCAACTACCACATCTCAGACAATAATCCAAATGTTTCACATTCACTAACCCAGCTCTTCCTTAGGAAATAGAAGTGACTGCTACGTCAGGGTGCATGGCAAGACAAGACTCCATCCTGGGAGGCTGGAGGCTGAGAAGCCTGGCTGGGCAGTGAAGTGCGGAAGGGCGGGGTGAGGAGGATTGAGGAACTCCAGCCTCAGGGCCACTGAGTCTCCTGAGAGCACTGCAGATTCTAGATAAGATCCTCACTCCTCATCTGATAGCTGTATCCCTCATTGGCCATCTGAATTGTGATCCCGGCTCTACACCGGCTCCTGCTTGGAGGAGGTCCTTATGGCTGGTTGCCTTCCCTAGCTAGCTGTTCCCTACACCTCCATCCCCACTCCAACACTGTAACAGGCAACTGATGTGTCCCTAAAGTTTGAGTAGGGGAGGTGTTTGGGCCTTGGAATGCAACTTTCTATGGAATTGATACATTGATGGGTGGTTACATTCACAGAAGAAAATTAATACACGTGCCCACATTTAACATAATAATTATAAGAATGCTGATACCCTAAAAGTACTTCCTACCTCCCATCAGCCCCACATACAGCTAGGCCACAGGGCAAAAAGGAGGCCTCATGAGCCTTTGGGCCCCTATGGCATTGGCAACCAGCAGAGAGTTCCCATCTGGGTGCTAGACCTATAAGATTCCAGCCTTAGCTGTTTTGCAGGCTGAATTCACCCCAAACCTGGTCTCATTCCCATTCTTCATTGCCTAATGCAATCTCCATCTGGACCTTCTGGCAGCTCTCCTCTGGCTAAACTCATGTGCTACAGAAGATAGAAGCCTAGGCCATAAGGCAGGAGGCCTGGGTTCTACCACCGAGAGCTAAGTGATGTTGGGTAGGTTTCTCTGGGCTTCACTGTCCTCTCATGGGTAAACATATAATGGGCAACCAAGAAACTACCCAAGGCTCCCTTCTGATTCCAGAAGAATCAACCACTCTCAGTTCCCTTCCCCCTTCCATGAAGTTCCTCCATGCTTTCATGCTATTAACAATTGCCTTATTCTTCTCCCAGCAAACTAACACACAATGTCAGTATCCAATTTGACTCTTTTCTCTCTCCCTCAAATCCAATCAGCGACCAATCCTCCTAGATTTCTTGGCATGCTCACTTGCCTCTGCTCCCTTCTCTCTATTCCTATTGCCATTGCTTTGATTTAGGTCCTAAGCTATCTCAATGGGTTATTCTAACAGCCTGTGTTCATAAGAAGTTCCTCCCTGTCCCTCCAACCTGCCCTTCCCAGCCAGAATCATCCTGAACAAATAGTTTTTACCATGTCTTTTCCATACTTGAGTATGGAAACTTCAATGTCATCAGAATAAAATTTAAATTATTTAGCTCCAACTTTCAGGGCCTTCCATGATCTCTTCCCAGCCTGAGACTCCAGCCTCACCTCTCCCAGTGTCCACCCAAGCCCTCGACTCTAGCCATGTGGGCCCACTCTTCACTGGACCTGTCCTTCCTCCCAGTCTTTCAGCTTCTGCTCCTGTTTCTTCTCTTATCTACCACACAAAATAACCAGCCTCTTTCCCTCTTTACTGAAATAAACATTGCAAAGCCAGCCAGCTCAAGGCCCATGTCTACCACAGACTCTTCCTGAACATCTGCTAAGTGTAGGGCCACACACAAGGGCTGATACAGCCCTAAAGCAGCTTAGAGTTAGGAGGGGTATGGATAGAGACATACACATAAAGTGATGAAATAGCAAAGCAGATCTGTATTTGATGTGATATATACATAACAGAAGAGCAAAAATGACTTAGGGGCAAGGGGGTTTCAAGAATTTGATCTATATCCTGAAGGATTAATAAGAGTTTATCCATCTTGCCAAACAGAGACAAAAGGGCTTTCCAGGAAGATGAAATAGTGTATGCAAAGGCAGAGAAGCATAAAAGAATAGAAATTATTCGGCTTCTCAGTTTGTGGAACAGTGGCGATGCAGCTGAATAACTAAAGTAGGGCCCACCACTGCAGAGCTTTGAACGCCATACAAGGATGGTATATTTTATCCTATCAGAGAGACAGCCCTATTCCTTCTGTGTCTAGGCCTCCCACCTACAAGTGTGTTAGGGGTCATGATTACTATACAACACAGGGCAGGGTGATTAAAAGCATCATGCACAATGAATGCTCAGCTTTCAATGTGCATAAATGTGTACGCATGAACATGACAGAGAGAGGAAATGAAAGTAAGAATTACCAAGGAGCACCAAGCCAAGGACCTTAAGGCGAACAAAAATCATACATTTGCTGAAGACAAAGCTCAGAGTCAGCAGTCCCCTGAAACTCAAGGCGCTAAAGAGGTCTGGGCCTAAAGCTAAACAGATTGCTCTAGGAT
This sequence comes from Cacajao melanocephalus, assembly GCA_963573385.1. Lineage (NCBI taxonomy): Eukaryota > Metazoa > Chordata > Mammalia > Primates > Pitheciidae > Cacajao > Cacajao melanocephalus. The sequence continues at coordinate 38,749 of CAUYLG010004868.1, read as the reverse complement.
AGCCTCCTATCCTACGAGATTATTTACCAGATGTGTGAGAGATAAGAATGAAGCTTGTGAAGATCCACAAAGTCAAACAAGACTTGGCTTTAAGGGTATATAAAGGATAAAGCTCACCTTTCCTAGAACTACGTATAGATTACATGAAGACAGAGACACACAGGTGCCATCAAGCATTGGAACCAAAGAACGATGCTAAGAAACATAAAGTCCAAGGGAAGTGGAGCTCCTCTGAGGAAGAAGGAAGCAGAAAAAATAGTGACTCAGGAATACACAAAGCTGCCAAAAGTTTCGGCTTAGTTGTGCCCACATCAAGGGGTGACTGAGTGTCACATCTTGAATGGGGATGAACAGGCTGTGGAATGGAATAAATGTTTAAATACCTCATCAGTTGCATTTATATTAGCACTTCCTTCTTATATTTTGCATTAGGAGATCCACCAGAGGATTTCAAACACAACAGCATCATGAGCAGATTTGCATTTCAGGAAAAAAAAAAAAAAAAAAGATCTTATGGTCAAGGCAAAAACCACTGCTAAACTTTTCTAAACTTTACCTTAAACATTACAGTCTAAAGGCCATACCATTCCTCAGGCCCAAAGCTGAATCTTCCCAGAATTGTTTCTCTCCCCTCACTTCTCATTCCATCTATCAGTCTGGAGACTGACAACTCCCATTCCCTAGTCCTCTGTCCTACAGATTCTATCTCTCTGAAGTCTCCCTACCTATCCGCTCCTCACCACTCTCTCAGGCCCAAAATAAGGCCTCATCCCTTCTACTCTGAATCAGCCTCCCAGTTTCCCATTCAGCCTCACTGCCCCCACTGTCTTTTTCCCTTGGACTTTGCTTCCCACAACACTGCCAGAACTTTGCCATTGCAGCAATTGCCTTCAGGTTTGTCAACAGAATCACCTAAGGGAACCTGATAAAAACATGCCTGACTATTTAATCTGAACCTTTTACAAAACTCCCCAGGCGATCATGAAGCATAGCCAGGTTTGCAAACCGCTATTCTAAATCTTGCTAAACATAGGGAAATGATCAGCATGCTCCTGGGAATCTGTTAGAAAACGTAAAATATCTGGTCCCACCCCTGACCTACTGAATCTTACTTTGCATTTGAACAAGGTTTCTGCAAGATTCTCAAACTTGTTGAAGTTTAAGAAGCTCTGCTCCACAGTGTTGTCAGACCATTCACTCCACAAATATTTACTGAATTTTGTCTGTATCAGGCTAGGAATTGGGAGGGTCAAGGACCAAGATCTTTGACTTTGAGAAATTCACAGAACCATCAGTCAGGCCCCTGCTGTGCCTTCAGACCAAGTGCAGACTTCTGCACTGGACAGCTGGGACCATTTCCCAGCCTTGTCACCAGCTTTACTGTCTGGCACTCACCACAAGAGCCAAGCTGGACCACTGGCCACTTCTCATGGTAAATCCATGCCTACCTGCTCACACAGCTGTCACAGCCCAGGCCATACTCTACCCTTCTCTCCCTTGAAAAACCCAGGAGGAATCCTTTGAGGTCCATCACATCACCCTTAAAATTATCCGAGAGTTCCCTGCTCAGATGAAAGACGGGAATTCCCACAACTTTGTTCCTACCGCCTTGTCATTGATCTCATTCCACTTAGTCTTAAAGTCAAAGCGCATCTCCCTTAGCTACCCAGTGAAGACGGCACCATGGCAAGCAGCTTGTCTCTCCAGTAGCAATAAGCTAACAACTGTCACATCACCAAATCTTAAAGTAGTACTACTAATAATTGAAATATGTTCAATAAAACATGGATGAATGCAATCAGTGAAAACCTCATCAATCTTCCCCATCTCCCACTTCAAAGTTATTTAGATATGAGTTTAAGCAGAGGGTAAATGGGATGCCTCTCAAGCCCAAAAGAGAAATAATTTCTAAATTAGATAACACTTAGTGTTTTCCATACACCTATAATAATCAGACTGAATACGATGAAGATGAATTATGTCTAAAGTCAACTACTTTTCTGTAGTTGACCATTTCACATAATACACTATAAAATTTGAAAGTACTTCAGATTTGTATTATAATCAATTAAGGAGGGGTTGAGAAAGGAGAGAAATGAAGACAAAGGAAGTAGACCAAAATATAGAAAAGGGAGACAGAGCTATACCAGATATCCGGCTGCTCTAAAAGTAAAAATATAATTAGATTCGTTTTTTAAGAAGATTAAACACTGGCAAGAATGCCTGTCTTAATCCTACCCAAACACTGGAAGTTCTGGTCTCTAGTTATACAATCCTATTTTCCTCCGAGGAAAAACTGCGGGTCTGGAGTCTGATGTGAGGAGGTGACGAGGAGCCCACTTTTAAATAGGACCGTACCCATCCTGCAGTCTCCTGGGACGCAGTGGCTTTAGATTTTCAAAAGCGTGCTGCATTTTTGCAATTACACTGTAGAACTGGCTTTAGCTGAGGCGCTGCATCTAGACACACGCAGTGTCCAACAGAGAGTTTCCTGGGCTGACAGACCTAAAGCTTCTGCAACCACCTTAGGCTCCCTAGTCCACGCTGTTGCTCCCGGGGCTGAGCAGGGCTGGGACGCGCCACACAGAACTCAGGGACCCCACCTCCCTGCGCATCTCCAGGGCCACGCTGGCACCTGCAGGAGTGCGGACTGTCCGCGGATCCCAGGCAGGGTGGGGTGGAGTTTCGCAGCCAACCCACAGGAGTTCTGCCCTCCTCCCAGGCTTCTGGCCAGGGGAGTTGGCGAAGGGTTCCCGTCCTCGAGCCTGCGACACGCTCCGGGGCTCACGGAGACACTGACTCACACTCCTCCGTGGTTCGTGGCTCTGGGGGCGCTCTACTCCCCAGGCAATGCCCCCAACGGGGATCCCAAGCCCGACCGCGCGGCGAGCCCGGGGTGTGGGGAGAGCCCACTGACCTGAGTGCGGGGCCGCGGCTCCTCTCCCGGCGGCTCAGGTGTGCGGGCCGCTCCCGTGTCCCTCCCACCTTCAAACATGAGAGCCCGGCAGCGAGCAACAGGCCACTGACCCCCGACCGGCCCACCGACCAACTGCGGGACCTAGCGCGCGGCCAACCAGCCGACCAACCAGCGGACCGACCGCAGCGGCCGGAGCCGGCGCCCACGTGACGGGGCGGGAACCCGCGGGAGGCTCCTCCCGGAGCGCCGCGCCCCCACCCCTCGACCTGCCACGGGGACCACCCCTCGGGCACCCGCTCCCTCTCGGGCACCGAGGCGGCCCGCTGGGCCCCGTCCGCCGGGGTTCCTGTTCCCGGGCGGGGGACCGGCCTACTCAGCCCCGCCCCTTCGAACCTGCCTCGTCCCCACCCCTGGGCCGCGCGTCCGGGCTCCAGCCCCGCCTCTCTCGGCGGACCGCGCCCCCTCCCGGCAGCCCCGCTCCGCTCCGTCCCGCCCCGCGCCGCTCCTGTCTCTGCGCCTCCTCCTCCAGCACAGCTCCGGTGGCCCGGAGGCCCGGTTCGGTCCCCAGCGCTCCGGCTCCCAGTCTCCTGGGCTTCTCTAGCTCTTCAGTGCCGTTCCCCGGCCGCAGGGAATGAAAGCGAGGAAGAAGGAAACCTGTGTTGACAATTGCGAAGAAAGCATAGAAAACCCTATTAGAGGCACACCCAGAGCAGCAAGCCTTCGGAGCGTCCCGACTTCCTCAGCCCGCGTGCGATCCCAGCAAAATTGAGGTTGTCTCTGAGCCACCCTCCCTAAGCAGGTCGGAAAGCCTCGAGTCACCCCAGGTCCCGCCGCGCTCCACTCGCGACGTGAGGTGGATGTCCCTCTAGTGGTTGGCACCAAAGTTCTGTCTTGTGAAGAGCCGAGGTCAAGAAGCTTTTCCCTGTGCCCAGCACCAAGGGCTGGGACCTGAGGTCCAAGAAAAGCGTTGGCAATGTCTCACCGCAGGAATGGGTTCTCGAACTGGGGAGGACTGAACCCTGGAGACCTGGTCCAATCCCTACCTCCAGTGTGTGGCCTGAATCCCTTTTGCCTGGGCCTCCAAGGACTGGCTTCTCTGTTAAGCTGTTTAAAATCCCTGTAGGCCTCAGATGGCAGCGACACCAGGGACTCTGGCATAGTATCCCCAGCTCTGGCAGGAGTCACCACAGCCCTGGCCTTGAGTTCTCTACAGGCTGGAGAGTCAACAAACTCCACAGGATACAACTTTTTCAAACCACATTTACCCTCGCGGTCTGAAATGACCAGTGGGCCCAAGAGACTTTTACATGTGAACAGAACCTAAGCCACCCTGGCACATATGAGACGTGTGGTCACTGCGGGAACCTAGCCAGCAGCAGACCAAAGCACAGTCAGCAGGGGAAGGCTGGGGCCCAGAAGAGTTGTGTTACAACAGGACACCTTTCAGTTCTCTTTCACTTCCTTAAAATAGCCCAGAGAGGCTTTTGTAGACCGAGGCTGCCACAGTTCACACGAGTTCATGGCTGTTTCCAAATCCCACATTTTATTGCCCTAGTGGACCCACTCTCCTTACCCCAGCCTCTAGAAGCTGCTAGCCTGTTTTTAAAACAATACAATTACCTTTTTAAATGTAAGTCACCAGCTGTGGAGCTGCTTTGCACTTTGGAACCACCTTGGGGAAAGGGACTTAAAAAGTACTGATGTCTTGGCTGGGCGAGGTGGCTCATGCCTGTAATCCCAGCACTTTGGAAGGCCAAGGCAGGTGGATCAACTGAGGTCAGGAGTTCGAGACCAGCCTGGCCAACATGGTGAAACTCTTGTCTCTACTAAAAATACAAAAATTAGCCCGGTGGTGTGGTGGGCGCCTGTAATCCCAGCTACTTGGGAGGCTGAGGCCAGAGAATCGCTTGAACCTGGGGTGTGGAGGTTGCAGTGAGCCAAGATCGTGCCACTATACTCAAGCCTTGGTGACAGAGTGAGACTCCACCTCAAAAAACAAACAAAAATGCTGATGTCTTGATCCATCCCCAGAGGTTCTGATTTAATGGCCTTGAGGGTATGGCCGGAGCATGAGGCCTCTTAAAACTCCCCAGGTGATTCTTATGTGCAACAAAGTTTAAGAACCACTGATGCAGGTCATGTTGATGTCAGTCTTCACTTAAATCCAACAAGACCCCAGAGCTCAAAAGTTCACCTGAAAGAAGCCCCATTCCCAGGCCTGCATACTGTCCTGCCCTGGCTCCTAAGAAGCAAAGTGGTACATTAACGGGCTTCCTGGAGAAAATGTCTTGATCTGAAAGAGTGATTCTATCTGCAGGGATTTAAGGTAGGTACCAGGGACAACTCTGCCCCGCAGAGCTGTCAATCAAAGTATGTGCCAGATGGAATCCTGATAGCACGTTTCAGGCAACCTCCCCTCTGTGCCTCCAAAGTCCTACAACTATGGTTGTAGGACCCACTCCTATTGATAAATCCATCTCACTATCCTCTGTGAGGCAGCCCACATTCCTTATATCTGTGAAACAGGTAGGTAATAGGCAGGTAATATCACATTTATTTATTCATACCTGTCTCATTCCACAAAGGATTTGGGCTTTCTGTACCATTCTGTTAGAACTGTGGGTAATTACACTGTATCCATGGGTTGAGTAATTCTCTTCTGCCGAAGATCTACTCAAATGCTATGGAAAAAAACATTTTCTCTTCACTGCCTATGGTCCCAGCCTGGGCTTGGCAAAGACAGGAAAACAGCTGCAAGCACACAAAGCAAACCTTCTCATGTGATCATCCTGGAAAGACAGAGGCTTCAGCACGTGACACAGACTGGCACCAGAGCCTGTACTTATGATTTGAACTTAGCTGAATTGGACAAACACGTGAGAAACACCGAGGAAGCTCCTGTCAAGAGGCACGCTGCCCTCTGTGCCACAGGACATGCCTGCTGTGGCAGAGTCACTTGCCTGTTGTATGGCTTCTGTCCAGATTCCAGAATATTCACCAAGGGCCTCAGCGTGTTGGAAATCATTCACAGTAAACCTAACACAAGCGACACTCCCAGAAAGCTTTTATGCTTAGGGTATGTGGGGCAGATATAACCTGATGAGGTGATTTGCTCAGTGTCACTTTTATTGAATTTAAAGCAAAAAGAAAGAGGACAGCAAGATAAGAGGAGGGTAGAGTTGGGGTTCTCACCCTTAGACTGGTTTTCTGGAGGAATTATTGTGTGAAAGCCTATTGAAAGAGCTTGTGTAGACATGAAAACTGGCTAAAGGGACAGACTATTATTTTTAGGCTGAAATGGTGAACACATTGACTATAAAAGACAGGTGAACAAACATACATATTCGATGCTTCCTTGGGCAAAGACTAAGGGATTTATAGTATTTTCCAGCTCTATCTTTCACTTTGTAATTGTGTTACTCACCTAAACTCTAGAATGACAGCTGTAAAGACTCATGCATGTTTCACAAGGGTGAAATGAGACTTAAATGATGTACAAACACTCTTCACCTGGAAAGTGACATTCAAATGTTAATATTTTTACTTTATTGTCATGCTCACCTTGCTTAGTGGAAGGACAGGGCTAGGGGAAATAGAGATTAAACCTCAATAAGAAATAGTACTTTAAGCCAGGTGTGGTGGCACATGCCTATAATCCCAGGTACTTGGGAGGCTGAGGCAAGAGGATCTCTTGAGCTCAGGAGTTTGAGACCAGCCTGGGCAACATAGTGAGACCTTGTCTCAAAAACAAAACAAAAGAAATATTAATAGTACTTTAGTTGGCCAGTGAAAATGGGAGAATATGAATAGACATTTGAAAAAGAGGGAAGAGTTTCAGCAAATGCCAGGGGAGAGAAAAGCCAGTGGTGAGTATTCGGGGCTGGCACACAACTCTAATTGTGGCAGGGAAGGAGGCAGAGGCACAGTAAATGCTGGGGAGCAGTAAAAGAAAAGGCTTGAAGTAAGCTGTATCAGAATGTGGTCAGCCTTGAGAGCCAGGGGCTTTGGGTGAATAATGGACATTGCTGAAACTTTCCCAATGATATGCTCTCATCTAAGCTCTTGGAAGATACCTAAGGCAGTAACATCTGGGAAAGGACGCATATGTATTTCCATTTCTACACAATCTTCCTGTGTGTGATTTTAGGGATACTATATTGTGAAGGGGCTGTAGCCTCAATGTCCTGTAGAACAGCTGCCCGAGCCACAGTGCTCTTTCTCCCAGCTGTCATGCATTACTTCAGAGGCAGCTTTCTCTTAGTCTGGAGTTTATAAATGATCTGGTTTCCTTCATTCCAGGCATAGAGCTGCTTATCTCTGGGGTTGTAATGGATCATGGAGTGACTTTTCGGTCTCTTGGGGAAGAACAAGTTGGGCAAGTCGTCCTCACTGATAGTGCCCAGTGGATCGTAGACACAAGTGATGCGATGAGGGCCCTGGCCCCCAGAACTATAGACCACATAGAGAACCCCACACAAGAGGAATGAGGCTTCAGCATCCTGGCTTCTGCACGGGGTGTCCCATGAATGTTCCACTCCCAGTGTGCCCGGCTCAATCTTTGTGAGAACCAAATGGCTATGAGTGCCTGGCCCGGAGTGGATGGCCCAGAGCCCATGCTCATCCACAGCCAGGTCAATGTAAGTTGAGGGGGAGTGCTGGTAAACCAGTGCTCGGCCTACCCCTCCTGGGAGCAGCATTCGATCTTCTACAGTCCTCTTCTGCAGGTTATATTTGATTATCTCATTAGAAGTTGCTTGGTTGTGAAAAAATAGAAAACCTTTATATATCACTTGGCCTGTTCCCTGCCAGGAAAGTGTTAGGATTAGCTTCCGAGGAGCTGGCTTGGTGTTATCCTCCGTGAATGCCCGTATGTTTGCAAATTCCCAAACAGTGTTGTTTCTGGATCCAATTAACAAGTACACCTTTGGAGAGTTATTGACAGCATCTTTCATCCAAGAGCCGTGTGTGTCCCTCATCTTCTTCACTATTTTCAGAGACTTTATGCCCATCAGCATGTTGTCACAACCTGGCCAAACAGGAGAAAAAGGAGAGATTACTTTATAAACATGAGCTGTCTGCTTTCTGGAAGGCTCACCATGCTTGGCAAATCTTGTTTCCTTTCAGGTCTAATACTGGTAGGGAATATTTTCAATTCTACTGTGACATGACAGTCCTTAGAAGAAGAATTTCTCTTGGAAAATCCTAGAGCGAAAATGCAACATAGGTATGCATTTTGTTTCCTTAAAAAAAAGGGCATTTAAATCCCAGCAAGAAGCCAAGCCCATTCTTTCACCTCCTTATTGTCACAGATTGTTTTTTCCTTAGTTTCTATAATAGTTATTGTATATAGATCAATCACAATTCACGGTGTGACTCAGTGAATGAAAGAATAAATAAATAAATGAGTCTCTGTTAAAAGACTTGCTATCCAATTCTAAGAGTCAGCATTTTATTCGCTTCAGGATATGAACAGCTATTTGCTATTTCAGAGACCCTGTTCACTCTCTAGAGCACTTGGGTTTGACACAGTGAGAAGGACTTAGGTGTGAAGCCACTAATTCAATTCCATTTACCAATATTTTATTGTACTATGTACTTAGGTTACAATGCTTCCAGAATGGTGCTAAGTGTTGAGGATAAAAAAATGTAATATCAACCCTAAACCTCGAGAAGATTATCGTTTAGTGAAGGATTCTGGCCCTTAAGATGACTACAACATTATAAGAGCTCTATTTATTTATTCATGAATGTATGAATGCATTTAGTTAGCAAACACTGGATACCTACAAGGGGCAAGATAATGAGTGAGGTATTATGAGCTGGGTTACGAGGATAAATTGGGCATGGTTCTTTCTTATTAGGTACAGGACTAACTAGAAGATAGGGAGTAAAGTGGAATTTTAAGAAGACTAGAGGAGGGAAATGTCATGTGATGCGGGGAAGAATCTGCATTTGATTTGGTCCTTGAAGGATAAATGGAGTTTTATACTCAGAGGGGAGAGGAAAACCATTCCAGACACCAAACCACTTTCAGAAAAGTCCTCTAAGATTAGATAAACAAGTGTAGAGTTTAAACCAATACAAGCTAATGTTTGATACTGCTTCAAAATAGATACATAAAGCAAAGTACAGTTGACCTTTGAAAATGAGCTTTAACTGTGCAGGTCCCGTTAAAATTTTCATTCTCTTCTGCCTCTGCCACCCTGAGACAGCAATGCCAACCCCTTCTTTTCTTCTTTCTCGTCAGCCTACTCAGTGTGAAGAGAACAATGAGGATGGAGACTTTTATGATGATCCACTTCTACTTAATGAACAGTAAATATATTTTCTTTTCCTTATGACTTTCTTAATGACATGTTCTTTTCTGTAGCTTACTTTATTTTAAGAATAAAGCCACAGTGCTTTCTCCCAGCTGTAATGCGTTACTTCAGAGACAACTTTCTCTTTGTCTGGAGTTTGTAAATAAGAAAGAACCAGATCACATTCACAATACCTGTTAATCAATGTCTATGTTATCAGTCAGTCTTCTGGTCAACAGCAGGCTATCAGTAGTTAAGTTTTGGAGGAGTTAAAAGTTATACATACATTTTCAAATGCACAGGGATCAGCACCCCTAGCAACTGTGTTATTCAAGGTAGTCGACTGAAGCCGTCTCTATGCCTGGAACCTTAAGGGCCAGGCTAAGAAATTCGGATTTTATTACATAGATAGAGAGATACTGACATTTTTGAGCAGGAGTGAAATAAAGGCTGCCAAGACTGTTCTATAAGGTTAAGCTGGAAGTCCTGTGTATGATGGACACTTGGGAGGGAAACCAAAATCGGGGAAATCAATTAGTAGATTATTTCTTTAATCCAGATGGGATGATAAAGGGTCTAAACCAGAAGAAAGGAGAAAAATGAAGTAAAAAGAAGGAGTTACATTTTTCTAGCTCCTCATGCCACTTCAGACTACTATTCTTCCCACCTACAGCAAATACTCTTCCTTCGTAGTATTCATGCTTTGTGCCTCATGTTGTCAACTCCTTCCAGTCTAAATCATTGGCAGTCTCCAGACACTACCCTACATGTGTGGAGTGTGTCCACCTCTTCAATTCCATGGAACTTACTTTTAAACCACGTTAGCATCCTCCTCCAGTGGCTATACTCTGAATCTCCCATTCCCACAACTATTCCATATCTGAAATCTAAAACTCTAATATCCCACTCACTGCAATTATTCTTGCCTTCCTCATTCCTTTGCTCATGCCCTCTAGTCCTTGGCCCCTACTTTCTCCCAGGTCATCAGCCCTCTCTTGACCTCACTTTCTTTCCTATTCTGCCTAAACCACTGTAATAGCTTTCTCACCAGCATCCTTGCCCATCAACCCCAGTTATGCCACAATATCCAGCCAACAAAAGTCCCTGGCCCAGGATGAGTTCAAACATCTGCCGCTGCCCTGGAGTTGAGTGTCACTGGGGGAGGAAAATCTCACAGTGGTGTATATTGGTGCCATTACACATAAGGGGTCTCCAATGTGAGCTGAGCCCTAAATACCATACTGGTCTTCATGGTTAGCTCACCATCTTCCATGTAATAGCTATCTAGTATCTTCCCCACCCTGCCCCAGCCAGTCCCTTCACCAACAGCAGATTAACTCCTTTGAAAAATAAATACCATTAGACATGACCTCTTTTCACTTCCTGTCTCCTCACTTATAAACTTTTCTTCAGTCCTTCCCCTATTGCTATACTCATACACATCTTAAAAGAAACTGTGTCATTTCTCCTGTCCAAGACTAGTATATTAACTTGTACTGTGATCTCATCCTTTCTTGGCTTCTTCTAGACTTCCTTGATGAATTATCCCCACTCTGTTATCTTTAATTTTTCCTTCATTACTAGATTCTTAGCCTTAGCTTATAAGCATCTAGCCTATATTAAAACAACAACAACAATTCACTTTCAATTAGGCACCTTTTTCTAGTTGCTTCTTTATCTCTTTCCATCATTTTGTAGCCAGCTTCTCCTGCGGAATAGGCTATATCTGTATCTACATCTTCACATCCCATTCTTTTACTTCACCATAACTCCATAGAAATTATTCTTTTTAATGTTACCAGGAACCTCATAACTGAAAACCCAAATAGACATTTTATGTCCATATTTTACTTGATCTTTCTGGAGCATGATCAGTTCCTCCTTCTTGAAGATTGATATGAATCAGTATGAGAGCAGCTCTACTGGTCATTTCAAGAGAAGTGGGTCATCAGTTCTCATTTTGGACTTTTTTTTCGAGACAGGGTCTTACTCTATCAAACGGGCTAGAGTGCAGTGGCATGATCTTGGCTCACGGCGGCCTCAACCTCCTGAGCTCAAGCAATTCCCCCACCTCCTCCTCCTGAGTAGCTGGTACTAAAGATGCACACCACCATGGCCAGCTAATTTTGTTTGTTTTTTTGCAGAGATGAGGTCTTACTATGTTGCCCAGGCCAGTCTCAAGCTCTAGGACTTAAGCAGCCCTCCTGCCTTGGCCTCCCAAAGTGCTAGGATTACAGGTGAGAGACACCACTCCCAGCCAGTTTTGGATATCTTATTGGGACTCCCTTGTCAGGCCATCTGTTATGAGGTGAGCAGTATCATGGAAGCAGAGAGTGGTGGTCTGGCCAGGAGCATGAGGAATCTTGCAGGTCTACCTCAAATCCTGGTGAGGTTTGTATTATGGTAGGAAAGAGTAGTCTTAATAAAAGCATAAGAACCCTAGGCCTCCCTCATTGACTTCTGGGCATAAGGTGTTGGAATGATAGATGGAGCATTCTGAGGAGCTCCTTCAAATTCTTTGAAAGGCTTTGGTATAAGGAACTGGATGTGGACCAGGCACTGTGGCTCATACCTGTAAGCCCAGCACTTTAGGAAGCCAAGGCAGACAAATCGCTTGATCTCAGGAGTTCAAGACCAGACTGGGCAACAGAGTGAGACCCCATCTCTACAAAAAAATACAAAAATTAGCCAGGTGTAGTGGTGTGCACCTGTAGTTCCAGCTACTCAGGAAGCTGAGGTAGGAGGGTCACATGAGCTCAGGAGGTGGAGGTTGCAGTGAGCCAAGATCCTGCCACTGCACTTCAGCCTGAGTGAGAGCGCCAGATCCTGTCAAAAAAAAAACAAACAAAAAAAAACTGGTTATGTCAGCAGGTTGTCATTTTCTTAATAAATGCTTGGGTTCTTAAAGCCCATTGAAGGTCAACTGGAGTCAAAGGACAAGAAACAGGATAAAGGAAAAAAGATTGGACAGGAGGAAGAGAGATGTACAGTGAGATGAGTCCCAGAGGTTCAGAGGTAAGCAAGCATGTTAGCAAACTGCTTGTTATGTGCCAGCTGTGTGGGCAGCAGTCCTATCTTGCTTTCCATGTGACTATCATACTTTCTCATCTCCCTGCAAGCCTCCATCATACCCTTCTCAGTCTGGCACGGAGAGCTTACTGCTTACTCTGTGAGAAAGCAGAAGCAGTCCAAGGAGAACTACACCATCTCCTGCCTGGATTACTGTAGCAGTCTCCTACGTGGTATTCACACCACCAACCTTGCCTCCCAGTCCAGTTCCCACAGCAGCCAAAGGCATGCTTTTAAAATGTAAGTCACATTGTGTCCTTTGTCTGCTTGAAACCCTCCATTGGCTTCTCATTTCACTCAGAGTGAAATGGATAAAGCTCAGGTCTTTACCTCCAAAGCGACAGGTAAGCTGTTCTCCCACAGCTGCTCTCTCTGTTCTCCCACTCCTTGTCCCCCACAACTCCCCTACCTTGTTCATTTTGTTCCACCACATGGCTTGTACAATTGTGCAGTTTCTCAGATTGTACCAAACACACTTCTGCCTCGGGGACTTGGCACTTTTTGTTCCCTCTGCTTGGAAACAAATATCTGCATGGCGTCCTCCCTTGCTGCCTTTAAGCTTGTTCTCAAATGGTCCTTGATCATTTGGACTTTTCCCGTCACCTATAAAAAAGGCAACCCTCTTCTCCAACTCTCTGTTGACTTCTTTACCCTGGGTCATTTTTCTCCATAGTGTTTACTATCTTCTGTCTGACATATTTTACATTTGTCATTAGCATATTATTGCCTGATTCCCCTCAAAAAATGTAAACTCTATGAGAGTATAAGCTTTGTCCTATCTGTTTCATTCACTACTGTATGCCTTGTTCCTAGAGTAGCATCTGGCACACAGTAGTTCAGTATTTTCTGAATGAACAATGAATTTTCAACAACCAAATCCATCAACAAACTGCTCCTGACCCTACATTCTCTGCCTTCCTTCCTGCATTCTTTACTTTTGCGGTGGATCTCTTCCCCTTTCACCTATTCAGGAACTTATCATCTGAAATAATCTTCCCTTTCCTACCTCAGTAGTCTCTTCTTCCCTGTTGGATCATTCAGTAAATCATCTATCCTGGAAAAACCTACTAGCATGGTCCCATTTCTCTATTCTGCTTTATATTAAAACTCCTTGAAAGAGGCATTTACTCACTTCCTTCCGATGATCCTCTAAGCCATTCTAATCACACTTCTGTTCTCCACTGTTCTAAACTCCGCTGCCCATTTTTCAGAATCCATTTCTGTCAAGGTCCCCAACAACCTCCATGTTGAAAAATCCAAGAGTCAATTCTCAGGATTCATCCTGATCAACTTTGCAGCAGAACCTGATTATTTGATCAGTACTTTCCCTCAAAACCCTTTCTTCCCTTGATTCTGGGGCATCCCCTTCATGTTTGTCCTCCCACCTTTCTGGCTTGTTTTTTCTTGATGTCCATTTCCAGCTCCTTCGTATCTTCCTCTTTTAAATACTCTGTCCTCAGGCCTCCTCTTTTCTCTATCTACGTTCACTTTCTAAGTCATCTTATTCTATCTCTGAGACCATGGAAGTTCTAAATAATGATGACTACCAACTTTGAATCTTCAGCTTCTATCTGGATATCTACTTAGTCCCAAACCCACTTATCCACCTATTTACTCAGTGTCCCTACTTTAGATACCTTCAAGCTTAACCTGTCCAAAGCAGAACCCTTACTTTTATCCTCCAAAGTCTCTTTCTCCCTAGTTTTCCCATTTCAGGCAAGAACCATAAACCAAGTTTCTTACCTAGAAATCCTTGATTTCTTTCCTTCTATTATCCACCACCAGCAAATCCTGATAGTAAAACTTCCCTTTAAATTATAATGTTACATAGGGCCAGATGCAGTGGCTCACACCTGTAATCTTAGCACTTTGGGAGGCCAAGGTGGGCAGATCACCTGAGGTCAGGGATTCAAGACCAGCCTGGCCAACACGATGACACCCCATCTCTACTGAAAATACAAAAAACGAGCCGGGCGTGGTGGCACATGCATGTAATCCCATCTACTCAGGAGACTGAGGCAGGAGAATTGCTTGAACCTGGGAGGCGGAGGTTGCGGTGAGCCAAGATTGTGCAATCGCACTCCAGCTTGGGCGACAGAGTAAAACTCTGTCTCAAAAAAAAAACAAAAACAAGAAACAAAAAAACCTAAACTTTTGGCCTAAGGAATCTGTATAATGTGGCCCCTGCTTTTCTCTGTGACTTTACCTGCTACTGTCTCCCCTTGCTCACTGTGTTGTGATTACGTTGGTTGTCTTCAGATCCTGCCAGTGTGTTTCTGCTTCGGGCTCTTGCACTTGCAGTCTTCTGCCTGGAGTGCTGTTTTTCTTGATCTTCCCACAGTTAACTCCTACTTAGCCTTCACGTCTCACTTTCAATATTATCTCTTTAAGAGGCTTCCTCTGACCATACTATGTAAATACGTCTACCCTAAAATTATCTACTCTAGCCCTTTTTTTATTTCCATGAGATCACTTATCATACTCTTAATTATTTCATCTGTTTTATTTTCTAGCTCATTGTCCTTCTCTCCCTCTCCTAGACTCCTTGTTTCTACTGCTTCATCTTCATGGATATTGTGTCCTAACTCAGTGAGTTGGGGGTTCATAAATATCTGTTGAATGAATAAAAAGTAGCCTCATTTAAGCAGATATTTTTCTAAAGTCTAGATATTACTGCACTTCCGGAGTTCTAACTGCAGGCCCATCTTAAGTAAATAATAATTTGTAAAGTACTTTAAAGCTTTTAAGATACTTTCAAATCCATTATTCCATTAAAAAATCTGACCCAAGGTTTTCATGAAGGGAACACATGGCAGAAGTTGGGGTGGGATTAACCCTAGCTGGGAAGAGTCTAGTGTCGGGAAGTCAGTCCTTTCAGTGGTCATGACATCACTGGCTGCTTCCAGGGACACAGTGGCCTTGCCTAGCTCATACTGTGGCCAGAGCCAGACTTGGAGGCCAGCTGCAGAAGTCTCTCAGCTATCAGCTGCCCCCGTGCTCCCCTACTAACATGCTTCATCAGCCTGAGGGGTTGCTTTCTTGTGGCCTCTGGGTCAACATTGTCCTGGGTCAGCCTGGGTTATAGGAAGCCAAAGCCCTGGGGAATATAGAGAAGTCTGGGACAACAGGGAACCTTATGCATTGCAGAAGCAGCTAACAGAAGATCCCCCTGCCACACTGCGCTACTGGGGGCCGTAGGCTGCAATGTAGAAGGTTGGGGAATGAAATGATCTGCCCTGCTTACCAGGGCCACCCCTCCACCTGAGCTCGAGAGACCTTTTCAGTTTCCCAAGCCTAACCTGTCTCATGTGAAGCCTCTGCTCTTCCCTGATTCTATGCTGATCACAGAGGATAAGTAAGGGTTTAAGCCTGTAAGTGACCATAGAGGACATTTATAGGGTAAGAGGGAAAGTTTATTGGCTGTGAGAAAAGCCCAAAAACTACACCTATTAAGGAACAAGCACAAGTTCTAGAGAAGTTAATAAATATCTGACAAATATATCTGACCTATAGTATGCTTGGTACTGTGCTAGGTACTTTACATTAACTCATATAATTCTTTTTTAAAGTTTTAAAATTTATTTTATTTTATTATTTTAGGGACAGGGTCTTGCTACATTCACCAGGCTAGTCTCAAACTCCTGGCCTCACCAATCCTCCTGGCCTTGGCCTCCCAAAGTGCTGGTATTACAGGTGTAAGCCACCATGCCCAGTCCTATATAATTCTTTTTTTAAAAAAACTCTTTACAATTTTATTTTTAATTGACAAATAATTATATATATTGATGAGGGATACTATGGTGTTTTAATATATGTTTAAAATATAGAACAAATATAATTCTTATGATAAGTTTAGGTGATATTTTAATCCCCATTTTCCAAATGAGAAAACATTAAGGCTTGTATAAGCTGCTTGGAAAGGTTACACAGCCATAAAGGGTGGGGATGGGGTCCTCTGAGCTCAGTCTGAGTGGGGAGGCAGTCAGCCAGGGACCCTCCAGCTAACCCCAAGGGCATGGTGATGTGTATGTATGTGTGTGGTGGGAAAGGATGAGGAGCATCTGGGTGTACAGAAGGGTGGATGAGGGCAGTGGGCTCTCTGGGACCTAGTCACAGACTATGGGCCTTTACTAGGAAGCCCCCAGCCTTCCCATCCCTCTTGCCTGAAGGAAAATCAACAGGCTTGCAGCCCATCTACAGAGGGACTGTATCTAGGAGCAAGGCATATTAATGTCTCACCCATAAGAAAATGTTCATTTAAAATATAGCAGAAATGGCTGGGCACAGTGGCTCAAGCCTGTAATCCCAGCACTTTGGGAGGCTGAGGTGGGAGGACCGCTTGAGCCCAGGAGTTTAAGACCAATGTGGGCAACATAGTGAGATCTTGTCTCCACAAAAAAATACAAAAATTAGTTGGGCAGGGTGGCATACCCCTATAGTCTCAGCTATGTGGGGAGGCTGAGGTTGGGAGGATCACTTGAGCCTGGGAGGTTGCGGCTGTATGAGCTGAGAGTACATCACTTTACTCTAGCCTGGGCAACAGAGGGAGACCCTGTCTCAAAATAAAACAAAACACAACAAGTCAGTCAATAACATAAAATACAGCAGAAACCAACACAAACATGCTTCTTTCTCCCTCTACTCCTCCTTTCTAATGCAGAACCCTTGGAGAAATAACAAAAGAGTGGATATATGGTTTTGGCCAGGGAAACATAGTTCTGGAAAAAAGAAATAGAATTTCCCCATGTTCCTTCTCCTCCTATTCCTTCCTTTGTAGATGAAACCTAGGACTTGGAGTCAGAGATGTGAGTGGTCGGAACTCAGCCTTTGGCTCTATGTGTCTCCCCAAAAGTCCCTTTGTCAACCCAACCTTGTTTTTCCCAGGTGTAAAACAAGAGGTTTAGGTTAGATACTCTCTACATAGTTTTCAGGGTTGATACTCTGTCAGTTTTATAAATTCCTTTTCTTTTGGAATTTGAGGATAATATATTTACAGAGTTCAATTAAAGGGGTATTTTAAAACTTCCTGCAGTGCTTCTCTGGAGAAGAGATAATTAGCAGGAAGAAAAGATTGAGGAAGGATGAGAAATAAATTTAAAACCTTTGGGTCCAGCCAAGATGCAAATTTTTTTTAACAGAGACAATGACATGCAAGGTTTCCCTGGCAAAGCAGAGAATGAGAATCTGGGTTTCCCCCTCAGGCAGAATGGCAGAGAAGCAATTAGGATAGAATTTGGCCCAAGGCCTCGCAGTAAATCCGTACACAAGTATCACTTATTTGAATCTTTTAAATACTTTTCCCCTGATTTAATAGCAACACTCTCCAAATTTGGTGAGACTTATTCCTTTATATGGGAGTCACTCAATCTGAGTTAAGGATCAGAAACACTGGTCTGGCTTCTGTTGGAGAATGGCTTGCGGCTGGGGGAGGACAGAGGGAAACCAGGTAATGAGTTTGTGAGTATAATCCAGAGGAGAGCTATCCAAATCGTGATGGATATAAGTAGTTAGAAAAGGAGAGGTCAGTTCTTAATAACTGATTCAATTGAGGGAACCAGGTGATACCAAATCAGACTTAAAAATGGGGTGATAGGGTACATGAAATAGCATCAGAGAAGGAAAAGCAGGTTGGCTTGAGAAGAGTGATGAATTCATTAAAGAGGAGGGAATTCTCTTAAAACACCGAGTACTTGACTGCTTCCTGAAATGCTGTTATAAAACCACTTTTTCAACCACCTGGATTGCAGTCATGTTAATAAACATTTGTCAATACCTATCAACTGATAGGCAGAATGATAGGCACTGAGATGACAAAGATGATGGCTTTCAGATTTGTAGTCAGTTATAACATATCGTGCTGTTACTATAAAATTGTCAGCATGGACTTATTGTTTGCCCGCAGAATAAGTTTCAGATGTCTTAGCACAGCATGCAGAGTGCTTAGTCAACTTCCTCTCTTGTCACTTCCTCATCACACAAGTCACTAGTCACCAAACCTGCCACAACTTCCCACAAATTTCAGAGTTTGCTCAGGCTTTTCCTTAGCTCACCTTTGCTAACTTGGGATACACCCGCTCATTATTCAAAACAAAATCTTCTGCTCCTGCAGAGCAGTTGGTTGGTCATTTTTATCTGCTGAAAGCATTCTGTGCAACCCCTTCCAGGGCAGTTATGATGCTGAACTAGAATTGATTATTCACGCCCTGCAAGCACTTTAGACTCTATTTATCCTCAGTACCTGGGACACTATATATATATATATATATATATATATATCTCCCTCACTAGTCAACTTACTGCTTACTCTCCAAACTCAGAACCAATTAGATTGAGATTATGCAGAATTTGTCAGTGTCCAAACTTGCTATCCCAATTCATATTGTGCCAACCTGGAAATCGCATAAATTAGCAGGTGATATTTTGCTGAGTACTTTAGTGGATGGGTAGCAGGAAAACAGGAACTGTATAAAATTCAGTGAGCCATGGGGCAATTTGGCATTGCAGAGAGGCTGTGAACCCAGGGTTAGGGCTGAAACAGGGCCTGGCACACAATAACCTGCTCTATATGTTGGTTTTAGTGAGTCACACAGAATCCTTTATTAAATCCATATCATAGGTTTTTCTAGCTTTCCACACTAAATTCAGAGTATTCCATGGCACCCAGTCCTGAACACTAACAGCTTTACTGATAATAGCAATAAATTATGAAAAAGAAAACAGACTTGACACATGGCTTTTCACATGTATTCATGTATGTTGCCCAACAACATCAAGTTGAGAACTTCAGTGGAGCATGTGGAAGCTGGGAAGATGTGTGGGGTGTGAGTGAGTCCAGCCTGGTTCCACCATGGGGTCCCTACAGCTGGAGTCCAACATAAACAACTTCCTTCCAATGCCTCCTTTTAGAAGAGTCCAGGCCTCCATAACTCCTTCCCTTAGTTCATTTCCCTCTATAGTACTTATTATATTCTGTCTGCATACTTATACATTTATCTGTTAACATATTTATTGTTTGGCTTCCCTCAATAGAATGTCAGCTTTAAAAAATGAAAAAAATAAATAAAAGCAGGGGCTTTGTCTTATCTGTTTTGTTTTGGTTTTTTCCACAGCTGCATGTCTTATTCTGGAATAACATCTGGTACATATTATTACAATTTCTCCATTTTAATTATGAATATGGTAAATATCAATAGTTATAACCAACTTCAACAAAACCTCTTTGGAGGCTGAATAATTTTTATGACCGTAAAGGGTTTCTGAACTTGAAAGTTTGAGAACTGTCCTACAGCATCCAGGCTTGTCAACACTCATGTAAAGTAAAGCATGGAAATGGGCCATCCTCTGGGGAATTTATTTTTTTTGAGACAGGGTCTTGCTCTGTCACTCAGGCCAGAGTGCAGTGGCATGATCAAGGCTCACTGCAGCCTAGACCTCCCAGCTACATTGTAACTGGTACTACAGGCATATGTCACCATGCCTGGATAATTTTTTTTATGTTTTGTAGAGATGGTGTCTTGCTATATTGCCCAGGCTGCTCTGGGGAATTTCTGATCAAACAGTTTATGCTTTCCACCAATTATCTAACTGTAACAACACTGTAACCATTCCAACATTATAATTATGAACTTCTCATTTTTATTTATTTCTCATTTAAAGACTGAGCTGATTTTTTACATAGGGTTTTTTTTTTTTTTCCCTGTAATATTCCCAACTGAAAGGGATGGAAATGCTTTCAATTTCTAGCTGTGGTACTGCCATTCACCTATGTACAGTTAGAAAACACAAAGTCATTTTGATGTTTCCCGTGGATTCTTCCTGTGAAGTACATCTCATTTCATCCTGTTCTTTTTATCCTTCCTCACCATGTGATGGTCTAGGGCCTGCTTCCCGAACCTGAACTTTGCAGCAGCCTTCTTGCTGGTTCTTTGGTGACACCTCCTCAAAATTGTTAATCACACCAATGCCTGACTCACTGCTTTCATGCAGACATTTGCATATTTTAAAATCAGTCTTGATTGCTGCCTGTTTTCGCAAGCACTGAGATGAAAACCCTTATATGGGTGTAACTAGAGGTCATAGTAGGGGGTGAGCTTCAGAGCCAGACTTGGAACACCAAAGTCTTAAAGTGACCAGGCTAAGTTCCAGGGACCTTGTGTACTTCCGCTTTCTCTCTTAGACATCTGCCTCCATCATGAGGCCAGTCCAGGTTAGCCTCTTGCAGGAGCAGAGGCCACACAGAAGACAGCCCAATCACCCTAGCTGAGGCCATCCTTACCCAGCTTGTTCCTAGGCAACGTGCCACTGACTACAGGTGCACATGTGAGCCTACCCAGTCACCCTGTGGGCTCCTGAGAAATGATAAATGATTGTTGTTTGAACCTGCTAAGTTTTGGTATGTTTTGCTATGTAGCATTATTGTGGCAACAGATAACTGATAGAGGGTGGGGTGGAGATGTGAGTAGACGTGGAGGCAGAGATGGATCTAGTGCATCTGGGGTGGTGCACACTCCTGTATGTGGCAGGAATGTGGGGAGAGGAGATGGGCTGTGTGGAGCTCTCTAAGTCACAGGTTCTACATCTGAAAAGGAGCTGTAATAGTATCAACCTAGCAGAGTTGTCATGGGCATCCGACAAGACATCAGATTTAAGGGCTGAATGCTGTCTCTGGCAAATGGTTCCTTCCACTTTCAAATAAACGATTCCTTCAGGTAAGAAAAGATTGATCTCCTACTGTGTTCCAGGCACAATGATAGACTTGGGGGAACACAGCATAAATGACAGAAGCATACATGAGGTATATTTTACATTTTCAGAATAGCAGGTGAGCTGGACAGAGCACCAGGCAGATAGGGATAGGCAGCAGCAGCACAAGAGGCTGAGGGATGTTCAAAATTGCCGTGTTCAATTGTTGGCTTCTGAGCCACTTTTATGATAAGAGTAACCACAACACATATAGTGGATACCATATTCATAGTTTTTATTTAATTTGCAATTATTACTTTCATACTTAAAATAAACCAAAGAGAGCTAGGTTGGGCTGGGGTCAGGTTGTAAGGGACTTTCTTTATGTGTTATTTTTTGGGGGGTTGCTTTACCCCGCGGGTGTAGGTTGCCATTGAAGGTGATAAAGCAGCGATGTGGTAACTCTAGCAAGATTACTCTGTGGCAATATAGGATAAAGCTCTAGAACAGGGAGAAATGGGAGGTGGGAACGTCAGCAAGGAGGCTTTCTTAGGAATCAAGATTAGAGATGGTGAGAGAGCAGTGCAGGTGGAAAGGGTATACTTTAGAGAGATTAACAAGGAAGAATCTACTGGATATGGTGACCAATCAGACGAGGGCCAAAGGGAAGATTTCTAGTCCAGCAAAGTGTATGTGCGACTCTTCTGTTAACTGAGCAAAAAGTGGAGAAAGCACTGGAGTTTTACTGTTTAAAAGTCAATGATGAAATGGCAGGGAACTAAAAAACAGGAGGGTGGGGAAAGAAAATTGGACCTTCTTGGCCAGAGTTTAAAAGAATGATCTAAAAGCAGTTTGTTTGTACATAAGAATCATCATCAAATAGTGACTAGAAAAACTAACTTGGTTTTTATACTGTGACCCATGACGAGATCAGAAACAGCTAGAACTTCTGAGCCCAGGCACCTACTCTCACAACAGAAGGCTCCTACCTCATGTGCCTCCCTGCCAGTCCTGGAGATGGCTTCACTGGGTTCAGCCTCTCTCTTCTGTGTCCCCTCAGCCTCCCTTACTGCCATTCTGCTCTGCACCTTGTGGCCAGAATGAACCTCCTCTGAGCCCCAGCACTCCCATGCTTATCACTACTCTGCAGACAGCACAATGGGAGCAGTTAGTGTGTTCAGGAGCCAGCTGTCTGGGTCAAATTGCAGCTCTGCCATTATTAGTTGTGTGAGCTTGGACAAATGACTTATCCTTTAGTGTCCTTGTTTCCTCATCTATAAAACAGGAGGTAATATACAATACCTATCTCACAGGGTTATCATGAGTATTGCGTGATATAGCCCAGTGAAATATATAAAATGCTTACGGATAATGTGGTACATAATATGCATTCAGTAACATTAATTGCTGTTGTTCACATTATTCTGATTCCCTACAGCTTGCAAGTGTGAACTAGTTTAGCTCAGAGGAGCTTAGCTCATGTCTGCTCCTTTCGTCACTTCTCTGCAACTTCCTCCTTCACCTGAGCTCTATTGAACAACTTGTTCCACAAACACACTGAGCCCAATTATGCCTTTGTGCTGCCGCATGCTGTTTCACTTTCTTGAAATGCCCTTTACTTGATCCTCCACTTAATTAGCTCTTTTCCATGATTAAAATTCAGCTTGAGGGCTACTTTCCAGATTCCATAATCCCCCCATCTACATGGCAACCCTGACCATATCTACTTAATGCCTGCCCCCTGTGCTTTCGTGACACCCTATGACTCCCTCCATCAGAGCCATCATCACTCAGGAGTTGTCTAGACAGCTTCTCCCCTTGGCTGTAAGCTTTTTGAGGACAAGAATGTTATTCTATCCCACATTCCATCTCTAATGCCTGGCACAATGCCAACATAGTTCTAGAATTCAGTTGAACATTTGTTAAATAAACAAAGGAGTTATTGCGAGAATGAGTGGATGTTCAGAGCACCCGTAGCCACAAGCTAACCCTCTGTGAGAATCCGTAGTGATGGGACTGGAGGTATCCTCATAGACCACAGGCCTTTCAGATGGATAAACAAAAGAAGTGCTGTGTACATAGGCCTTTCTGAACTTGGCACAGAGACCCATGGGCATGGCCTTTCCAAGGGAAAGCACAGGATAAGCTGTACTGTATACACACCTCCAATGTTGCTGCCACCGTGAATGCAGAAACAGCTGGCTACACACACGCACATGCATGCACATGTGCACACACACACACACACACACATACACGGACCTCTACTTACACCTGCATTTATACTTTCAATCCCTTCTTTTGTGGTAAACACATCTGTTGCAAATAGTTATACTTCTTTTAATGTTTTGCTCCACTCATCACAAACTAAAGGACCTTGAGAGTTGGCTAACAGATACATTTTATTTGGTTAATAGTGGGGATTTTTGTTTGTTTAGTTGTCTTGCTTTTAATGTTTTTGAATATGGGTCATGCACACTTATAAAACCTGGACAGATCTCAGAGGCTTTAAACATGCTGCAACAGACTTTCTTCTTTGAAACGTGACCTAACAAAAGATGTGAGTTATTTAATTCAGCAGGGTGAAGGTTACTTGAGCTTGCATGCACCCTTGCAATAAAAGGAACTGGATGACAACAGGAAATAAAATAAAATCTGCTATAATGGCTTGTTTTGACTGCCTTGAGAATTTTTCTTCACAAGCTATTTACGAGT
Organism: Cacajao melanocephalus; assembly: GCA_963573385.1. Lineage (NCBI taxonomy): Eukaryota > Metazoa > Chordata > Mammalia > Primates > Pitheciidae > Cacajao > Cacajao melanocephalus. The sequence continues at coordinate 15,067 of CAUYLG010004868.1, read as the reverse complement.
TAAAAAGAGGTTAATACTGGTATCCACACAAGAATGAAGCCTGTGGAATCTTCCAAAGAGTATCATTTGGATAAATTCTTAATTTGGTTGTCTGAGGCAATGATTCTTTGCCATAAATTATCAAATGCAATACAAAATTATATTTTAGTAATAATAGCTATAGTTCTAAAGACTTGGAATAATTTTAAAATATGTTAGATTATATTCTAATAGTGTTCACTCCTTTGTATCCTAAATTGTGTATATGTGTAAATAAGAGGAGAGAAAGAGGAAAGGAGAGTGGAAGAGTGAGAGAGATGGAGTTAAGATTCTTAGATTGTACCTACCCCCAAAACATCCCTGAGGTTGAAGCCTCATGTGGACATCATTTGGGGATAATCTCTAAATACAGGCTGAAGATTTGAGAATAGCTCTATAGGGAATGGCTTAATTATAGAGCAATTTTATCTTATTATTCTCAATACTTGGTCTTTAGTAGCTGCCTGAATAACATTCCTAAAATAAGTGAGAAGCATTGAGATTAGTATTAGAATTTCCTGGAAGTCTCCTGAGATACAAGGTTAAATTTTCCAAGGAAGTTGCGTCATCTATTTTGCCGTGGTTTATAACTCTCTAAGACAATGCATACCTATGAATGAAACCCTCTGATCTGATCTCTGGCAATGCTTTCCTAGCCCATAATCCCATGGTGTTTACCCACAGAAGGGTGCTAACTTGAGTCTTTAGGATTTAGTGGAAGGTCTGCAACTGGCACAGTCTCTATAGGCCAAGGTTAGAAGACAGGAAGATCAGAATCTTCCAGGAAGAAGGCAGGTACAGGTAATTAGTAGCACCAGCTGAACCTATCAGACTAAGGCACTGTGATAGGCAGAATTCTTAAATAGTCACCAGGATTTCTACCCTCTGGTGTACATGCCCTGTGCAATTCCCTTCCCTTAAGTGTGGGCAGGACCTGTGCGTATGACAGGACAGCACTCTGGGTGATTGCATTACATTGTCAGATAAAGGTGAAGTAATTTTGCATATACAAATAAGGTTCCAAATCATTTGATTTTGAAGTTACCAACAGGAAATTATGGGTGGGCTGACTGAATCAGATAAAAACCCTTAAAAGAGGGACTAGGCACCTCCTAAAGAGAAGCACTCTCCATCTACTTGAAGGAGCAATAGTTGTGTCATGCACTGCCTATGGCAAAGAGAGGTTCTAGAAGCTGAGGGTCCCAGCCCTACAACTACCAGCAGAGGACCCAGCTAAGCCATGCATGGACTCCTGACCCACAGAACCTCTAAGGTAGTAAGTGTGTATTGTTTTAAGATGCTAAATCTATGGTAATTTGTCGTACGGCGTGAGAACTGATATAGGCATAGTTACCAACAGAAATGGCAAAAAAAAAAAAAAAGGCAGGAGTGTACGTAATATGTACAATACAAAACAGTGCCTAACAGGAGAATAAATTGGTATTCCGAAGTCTACTCCTAGATAGAGAACCTCTAAAAATAGTAAGTTGGGGGGGGGCCACTAATCACACAGTTGTGATTGTTTCCAAGTTTGTCTTTCCCTAAACTAAGCTCCACAGGGGCCTCTGCCATCATTATTTCTTCTGTAAACAATTTCTACGGCCTCCTCCATGGAAGGATATGACCTAGGCTCTGTGAATGCAGAAATGAAGATGTCAGTATTTGTAGAATGACTGATGAGTCAAATACATATACACTTGTGTGGTTGGGTATGTGAGATGCTCCCTGGGAGGACTGAATTAAGTGCTCCAGGAGCACTATAGGCCAATCTGCCTGGCAGCCCCCCTCACTTCTATCCTCTCCCTCATAGGTCTTCACAAAGAATTCACAGTATTTTTGCATCATAAAGGATTTCTAGGAAAAAATATATAAATATATATTAACATATATAGTACATACTTTCATATATAAATTAATATACACACATACATAAATATATGTATATTTAAACTGCATTTGGGTAAGTTATGGGAGAAGGAGCTGGAGATCAACTTGGATCACTTTGTAAAGGGCCTTTCCTATGTGAAAAAAAGGCTAGGAGATTTGAATGGATTTTTTTGTTGTTGTTGATAATTGATGGTGAACGACAAAAATACGTTCTACACAGAGGCAAATTGTGATCTGTTTTGTGTTGTGGGAAGGTCTCATGACAGCAGGCGGACTGTGAGAGGCAAGAAAAGCAGTAAGGAAGCTAGAGCAGGATGCAGACGTGTCCTACTCACTCCTCCATCCCTCCTGTACAGCACAGGCCCATCCAGTAGTGGGAGTCAACAAGTATTGGCTGATTTACAAACCAACACAGCATCAGATGTGAGCTCCAGAGACAACAGACATGGATGCAGCAATCTCTGAGAGGTTCAGACATGAGTTTTCATTTACCACAGAGTTAGGAGAGGGGATATTTCAGGACTATAGCGTCCGAGGGGCAGAGGATGGGGATTGAAAAAGCAAGTCCAGTCTCAGGACCTCCACTGAGCTCTAGCTGGAATGGGAAGGGGTAATCTTAAGGCCTCATGGGCTGAGAGTGTCCAGGGACCAGGAACAGCTCAGGGATCCAATTTAAGTACCACTGTTCAGACTTAGGGTCCTGCCTGACCCCTAATTTGAAAATTCAGACACATTCTAGCCCAGGCCACATTAACACCCTGTCCTCCCCATCAACTTTTTAGGAAGCCCCTGTTCATCCTCTGTTTTTCTTTCCTTCACTCTGTGCTTATCCCCAGCTTCTCCCTCTTCCAGGATGATTCATCTCAGGACAATGTCAGGCCCATAAAGGATTGCTCACTTGACCTATTGCTTCATATTACAGGCAAGGCACCCTCCTCTCTTTCTTCTGACTCAGGGATAAGACGTCTTCTTTTTTTCCAAAGCCTAACTAACCCCTCTGCCTGTGTTGACAATCCCTACATCCGCTCATTCGTTTGTTTTAATTACTCACTGAAAACTATTTGTTGAATGCAGACACCATTCTATGCACTAGAGACACAGCACCGAACATGAAACTGGGGTTCCAGGCTCTCATGGAGCTGACATTACAGACGAGGAAGTAGGAAATAAGCGGTGAGCCAACAAATGAACTAAAAGGTTTCAGAGTTATAAGTGCTCTGAAAAAAAATAGTAGAGTAGTAAGTGCTCCCAAACTCCCTTTGAGTTTTCCATCTCCACATATTTCATGCCAACCATTCAATGACCTAAGCCCAAAACTTGGGAAACATCCTGGACTCATCCCTCTCACTCATCCTTTACTTTTAATTAGCAGTCTCAAAGCCATGTGGATTCTAACACTCAATGGCTCTCAAATCCACCTGTTCTCTGTCCCATGATACTTAATGGCAACATTGTCACTTGTTGCCCAGGTTATTGCAGCATTCCCTGACTGGTCTCCTCTCTCTAGTCTTACCCTCTTCCTTCGTATCATGCTCTTGTTAAAAATTGCTCAATGGTTCTCTGTAGTTTCTCCAGTGAGCGTCACCTTCCTTCATTTGGCATGCAAGGTCTCTCATGATCTGGATCCTGCTGAGCCCTTCAACCTAGTTTCCCTACTATCACCTCTCTGAAAAACGTTCACTCAGCCATATTTGCGGGTATACATGTTAAGGTGCTACAGTACCCTCATGCCTTTGGTATATTGTGCCCTGACTTGAAGTACCCTGTGCTCATTCTTTTCTAACTTCTTTGTTCAAAACTCAGACCAAATGTCACCTTATTTAGGAGTACCCTTTTCCTTATAGTGACCATGAAGTTATTAGGAGGATTACATTGAGAAGATATGTGAAACTTTTAGCACAATGGTAACACTCAGCTTATATGTCATTTCCCTGGTGGAGTTTCTTGAATTAGGACAGACATAATTAGCATGTAAAAAAGGTCTTCCTATTTGCAATGAAAACATCTCAGAATACAAACCCTGAGGTGGGAGACTTGTCTCCCTCATTGTTTTAATGAAATAGACTCATGCACAGAAAAGGTTTCTTGTCACTTGTGTGTTTATTGCCTGATACTGTTTATTATAATTTGAGCTGCTACACATTATTCTTAACGGCCTGGAAGTCATTCTGATGGATCACAAGATTAGACCACATCCCATGCATATCACCATCTCAGACAGCACACACAGTAGTAATTCACTGCAGTTCCCAGCCCTGAAGGTTGGCTGTTGCCATTTCCAATTTAAGACTGTCTCTTGGTACTTTTGCAGATGCTCTTTATACCCTGGGTACTGGATGTAGAATCCACCAAACTGCCACTTTCCCTGAAAGAACCTGGGACCACACACCTCCACCAAACCAAGATTTATCAGAAGGTGGTCTCCTTGGTCTAACCTTTAGCACTATAGCCTTGACCTTCTATGGAGTCTTTAGGTGCTCCATGTGCAAGAAAGAGTGGCTTTCCAAGAATGGATTTCCCTTTGGACACCTGTTCTCTGTACAGCTTTCTCTCTCAGCAACGCACACAAAAGCACACCTCCAGTTCTTACTCTCATTATTCTATGACGCTCCCTAACTGCTCTGAGTCTGTGTGTTTCTGAGCATGATAGTCCCTAAAAGGGCTAGGAAAAGATGCAGTTTTCTTACTTGCATTCAGCAGAGTCCGGATCTTTTTCTCTTCTTCAGCTTCTTGAAGCAACATTTCTGCCAGTGTCTTGTCCTCTGATTCTATGCACTCGTCAGCCTCTCGAAGGTACTGTATGTAGTCAATCTCCCGTTGGGCACGTTCAACTCTCAGTGCCAAGTTACTCACTGCACTCTTGTACTCGCTTGTGTGGGTCTGACATCTTCCCAGCATGACAGATATATTTTTTGAGAACTCTTGGAATTCTTGAATGTATGCCCTCGTTGCTTGGGTACATTTTTCCAGCCCTTGCTTCAGTCAGAAAATAAATTTGCAAATTATTGCTTGTTATTTAAATTATCCAAATAATATAAATAGCTATCATTCACAGAAAAATATTAGAGAATTATAAATAATTAAATGGGAAATATTGAAATCACCCATAATTACTAAATTCAAAGGTACTATTGATGTTTTAGTATATCAGTTTTTAAAAGTTTTCCCAGGCATTTAGTCATACATATATAAATATATGTTTTAAATGTGATTTTACTATATATATGTTTTGTATCTTTTTCACTTACAGATATGTTGTGAACTTACTTTGATACCAATTGATGTATACCTATGCCATAATTTTAATGACAGCATTCCATTGAAATGATATCCCATTATTTATTCCGTTACTCTTTTTGATGTACATTTACATAGTTTTAAATTTTTTGTCATTCAAACAATGCTGAGAAGAAAAAAAAAACTTTGTATTTACATCTTCATCAGATTATTTTAAGGTAGATTTCCAGAAGATTTGTCCCTAGCACTTGGCACAGGACCAAGAACATAATAATGTTCAGTAAATATTTGTTGAACAAAAGAATAAATGAATGGGAATGGGATTGCTTGGTCAAAGACAATGTCTACTTAAAGCTCATTTGGCGTAGTTTGTCAAAATGCTGTCCACAATGTAAAAATGTATACTCCAAACAGCAATATGTAAGACTGTTCATTTTGAAGGGAGAAACACAGAGAAAGAGAGACACAAAATAATTGTGTAAATCCCTACCCTCTTTTTTCCTTCCCCTCTGGCACTGGCTTCTCAGGCTGGGAATGCTATCACTCTGTTGCTAAGTGTCTGCGCTGGCCACTTGCAGTGACTGCCACCTGCAATTTGGCTTCACCTCATGTCAGGACTGCGGTGGGAAGATCTACACAGATCATATCCTTGTCTTTTTCAAATCCACATTCATAGCCATGAAGAGATTAGTCTGTACTTTATACCCTTGACAAGCTCTTAAAGTATTGAAAGATAATTTGCAGGGATTTGGCTGGCTTTACGGCCAAGGCAAGTCAGTGCTAAATGCAGAGGGATCCTGGTTGAGCATCATTTTGGCACTTCTAAGGAGGTGAGGCTCAGGAGGGAGCACGTGAAGAAGCACGAGAGGCCACTGGCCTGGGAACACTTCATCCACTGCCTCCAGGCCTCGCCTGTTGGCTGGATGCCCTTAGGAAATGTGTTTAGCCTGCTGTGTCGAATTACTTTACTCTGACTATAACTAGAAGAACAAATAATTTGGACATGAAGATTTTTCAGGAAAATGTAGAAAATAATTATTAGCAATAAGGGTGTCTTTGAAAGAAGATAAATTATTTATCAATTTAGCTTGTACAAAAGCAAGTCATTAAGTATGAAGACTCAAAGCCAGGGTGTGGCAAAGGCTAGGGTGGAGGGTTACATTTGTCCCTGGGAGCCTGTCCAGGCTGCCAAAATGTCCGGTTTTGCACATTTTAATGAGGTGGCAGCCCAAATGCTTTCTTTCTGTTTAACATTGCTGAAATCTGCTCACTTCTAAATCTAAATCCAGTTCAGCAAAAGAAACTAAGACTTAGCTTCTCAATACAATGATATCATGACTTTTTATAGTGACCTAATGGTTTATCATAAAAGACAAAAAGAAAAGCTGAAATCTACCATCAGCCTGAAACACTAAAACATGAGGAAAAAGTGACCAACATTTTTAAGTTTCATATTTTAAAAAATGAACTATGGTGAATAATAACATTTTAGGCATATACCATTATGCCAGGCAATATTTCAGCTATGGATTAAATCTTCAGAATAACCTTACAACATAAATTCTACTATGATTCCTGTTTTACAGATAAGACAAACTGCCAAATCAGAGCACAAAGTGCAGCTGTGCTCAAAGTCTGGGAGAGGCACGCTGGACTCTGGATTTGGGCTCTCAACGGCTAGACTACGAGCATTTTAAAGTATAACTTTGGCAATGTGTTTGTCATTTGCTATCTAGGAAAAAGACGTCCCAGTAGATAGAGAAGCATGGGTAAAATAAAGTGACTTCTGGGAGGCCTGATCCTTGTCCAAGGTGTACAGATGCCACCTACCTCCAAGACTTGAAAGCGCTGGTAGATGTAATGCACCATGGCTGGGTCCTGGGCACACTGCGGCGGGGGGAGAAAAGCTGCGAGGAACAGAACCAGCAACGCAGAAGCTCCCCGAAGGGCCACCATCATCCTGTAAAACACCAAGCAGGGCAAGCTCTTATGCGGTGGCGCTTCTTAAAGAAGTCTTGAGGGTTCCGGTGGTGGTCTCCTGCTTTCTCTCTGCTGCTGTGACAAATCCTCTAAAAACAGCGTTTTGTACAGCAGACAGCAAAGTCCACTTGTTATTCTACCCGATACATGTGCTCAGTTTGCCAGCTGGTGATCAAGTCCAGCTGTTGGTAAGTTGGTCCCTGAGGCCTTGTAGACTGACTTGTGGCAGAGAGCTCCCTGGGTCCAGCATCTGTTGCCCTCACTCTTGACACATGGGGACCCTCCCCAGGCTAGTGATTGCACGCTGCTTCCAGGCTTAACTGTGTGTGCCCTGCGCTGGGGATGAAGATGGCTTCCCTGCCATTCCCCTCCTCTGGCTATTTCCTTTTCATTTTTGCTTTCCTCCTCCCTAGTGGATTCTGCAGTCCAATCACAGGCCTTTCCCAACACAAACCACCCCCAACTTTTCAGAGTTTGAATCTCAGTTTAGTTTCTGGCAAAAATTCCCAGGATCCTTTTCCCAGAAGCCCTACTGGGAGACCCCACCCCTCATCCACACTCCCTTTGCATTCCTGCAGCTCTTAAAGGCACAGCCAGGAAAAATAAACATGGATCTACCAATATCTCTGAACAGCCAGTGCACAGGGCTGCATCATCCCTTGGGCAGAAAGGTACAATGGGCTACAGGCCTGGCCACCCAGGCTGACAGCTGAAAAATCTCAGGATGGATCTGAGAAGAATTAGGTTAAGAGAAACAACAACAGTCATTGATACAGTGATGCTTCCAGAGTCAAGCATGAAGAAGTGAAATTCCTTTGAAAGGAAGTCCTTGAGTTTTCTCAATCACTGGAGGCAGAACTCCCTTCATGTAGCTGCAGGCCAGAAATATGTAGGACTAAACTGCAGGCCCTGGTCCAGTTGAAGATAAATTATATCCCTAGAACAAGGTGGTAAAATATTTGAATTTGTCTTTTCAGTCCAAGCCTCTTCTTATCTCAACGTGCCTTTCCATAGGTAAGGCCCGGACTCCTTGTGGTTCTTTCCCAATCACTTGCCAAAGTGAGAAAGACTGGGGTATCTACGGGTTGTGAAAAGAACGCTCTCCAGGAGTCAGAAGGCCTGTGTTTCCATTTGGTCTTCACAAGAGACACTAATAGATACCTTTATCAAAGCATCTCATGTACCCCATAAATATAAACACCTATTATGTATCCCCAAAAAATTTTTAAAAAGAGAGAGACACTAATAAACTGAGAATTTTCCACTGGTGGTCCTTGAACTTCCTTATCTTCAATAATATTTGTCCCCACACTTTTTCCATATGACCACAGCTCCTAACTGTTCCTCCTCACCCTCTTGGTAAAATCTCAAACAGTAGTTCCTCATCCTTAGAAACAATTCCTCCTTTTTTCTGAGAACCATCTTTGCACTATTCCCTACACCAGTTGAACTTCAGCTGACCCTGCCTCCTAAATCCTTATTAAAAATTCTGCCTGGCACAAGCTCCTTCTCCAAGTGAGAATGTTCTCTCTGAAATTACTCATACCTAGCATTTTTGAATAAGGTCTTAAAGGTGCTCTAGTTGATTTTCTTCCACAAATGTCTCAAGTGGTAACTTTGAGACTGTGAACGATGATGGATAAAGTCCAGTGGAGGAAAACTGTGTATCACAATTAACTTTTGGATGGTGATGGTGTGGGTAGTTCTTTCCTGGGTTTTCTAGAGCATGCTTACATTACTTTTTCAATGAAATACACATGCCATACTCATGAAGCCTAAAGAATTACTGGAGAGTCAGTGAGAGGAAATGCAATGGGAAGCCTCAGTTGCAGCAGAAGTCCTTGGGGTGCTTTCAGGGCTGCTGTTGCTCTTATCTCTGTGGAGTGGGCTCCAAAGAGCTTGGCCCAGGCCTGGAAGGCACCCATCTCTGCCTGCCAGTGATTCAGGCCCAGCACCACTTTCTCTGCAGTCACCACCTTCTTCAGAGGGACAGCTCTGACTGCCCACACCTGGTCTTAATTGGAGAGCTCCATTTACTCTTTGCAATCCCAAACAGGGTCCGCAGATCTCACAGCTGGAACCCATGATGCATTAGGATCGATGACCCATGGTTCAGAAGCAGAGTGGAAACTCAGGGGTTTGAGACCAGCCTGACCAACATGGTAGAGTATTTTCTCTACTTAAAAAGACAAAAATCAATCGGGTGTGGTGGCACATGCCTATAATCTCAGCTACTCAGGAAGGCTGAGGCAGGAAAATCACTTGAACCTGGGAGGTGGAGGTTGCCATGAACCGAGATCCCGCCATTGCACTCCAGCCTGGACAAAAGAGCGAAACTTGGTCTCAAAAAGAAAAACCAAATTCACTTTGGAGACAGTCCCAGCTTTGACACGCAGTGGCCTACTGAAGCCATCTTTATTAGAACAGTCCCCCTTCAATGGGTGCTGGGTGGGTAAGGGTGAAAAAGATGGCCCGCTGCACCTAAACCTGCAGTGAGACTAACTCAGTTAGCTCTGCTATCTTCCTTACACTTAACCTCTGGCCTTGACTATTGCTATCACTAGCCAGGACAGTGGACAAGCACAGTGACTTCTCTTTTCTCCTCTGTAAGTGTCTGATCCTTCTGCTTTTCTACCCCAGTATCCTGAGAGGAGAAACAAGCTCCTTAATATCCACCACTCTTTCCTCTGTGTGTCTGGATCCAGGTGACTGGTCCTTGATCTATAAGCCAGGCCTGAGCTGACTGTTTTCTCTCAGTGAGAAAGAGCTGGACGTATTAATGCTCTCAGCCCAGTTAGCCTCCTGAGGCTGATCACATCCGGATCTCCAATTCGTTTTGGAAATTTTTGCTGCCTCCATCCCCTGTTGGCTCTGGTTGCTGCTGTGCTAACACAGTAACTGACCTTCTGATTTCTAGAGCCTTCTCTGCTTCTAGTACCCCCTCACTTTGCTGAGAGATGATAGTCAATTCCAGCAAAGTCTGGAGGAGACTTTGCCTTTTTGAGAAGGTAAAACCCAACTCAACAAAATCCCTTCTGGGATATTAGAATGTATCATTTAGATGCGAACAGGATGCCTTGTTTTTCTGTTTTTCTCTCTTTGCTTCTAGGTTTCCCTTTATCTTTTATTTGCCACGCCTCCCCCATTTTCCCCTTCCTGATAGCTATTTGCTTTAAGTCATCTTCAAATCTTCCAGCCTTTTACAAGTTAATTGCATTGTTTCCTGCATGAGTGGTTGGAACAGCCTCTAATTCCCTATCTTCATCTCTTTAGATAAAACATTGGCTGATTTTATGCCAAAATGAAAGCTTTTTACAATGTAACATCGGCCAGCCTTTCTTTCTTCAACTATTAGCATCCACCACATTCATCCTCCACAGCAGCCACATCTAGTCGTCCCTAAACTCCCCATGAAATTTAACAGGTAGTATGTATCTTTGCTTATGCAGTTCCCTCAGTCTAAAAGGTCTCTCCCTTTTGTAACTAGTGAATTCCTCAAGTCCTCCTGCCTTCCTTTCACCCCCATTCCAGGCAGAATAATACCTATAACGTGTTGAAGCCTGAATCTTGGAAATTTGAGGGGAAGGCTAATCTGGGCATTGGTGCTCTGGTGAGAGCTGTGGGCTTGCTGCCTCTGGGACAGACACCAGTGTGGAAGGAGGAAGAGAAGAAACATAGAACCATTAGGGGCTGAAGTGTATTGCCCCAAAATTCATATGGTAGAGCCCTAACCCCCATGACTTCAAAATGTAATTATATTTGAAGTTAGGATCTTCAAAAAGGTGTTTTAGTTAACATGAGACAATTAGGATAGACTTTAACCCAATCTGACTGGTGCCCTTATAAAAAGAGGAAATTTGGACCAGGGATATAGATGCACAGACAAAAGCCCATCTGAGGACACAGCTAGAAGGTGGCCATCTACTAGCCAAGGAGAGAGGCCACATAAGAAACGAAACCTGCCCACACCTTGATCTGGGACTCCTGGCTTTCAGAACCATGAGAAAGTAAAATTATGTTGTTTAAGCCTCAAGTCTGTGGTATTTTGTTATGGTAGCCCAAGCAAACTAATACATATTGTATGCCTAGTGTGTCCCAGGTACTGGATTATGCACTAGGGATACAAAGATGGACACAATAGACATATTTCCTGCACTCTTAGAAGATGTAGTCCAACAGAGGAGGTAACACATGGATACATAAATAGAATGCATTATAGTTTCTCTAAGTATTGAAAGAGGTTGTACTAAATGTCATGACAACATCAAGGCAGAGCACCTGAGCTTGGCGAATCAGGAGGCTTCCTAAAGGAGATGACATCTTAGCTGAGAGTTGATGGATGAATAGGAAAAAAGTAGGAAATGCTCTAGGGAGAAGAAATAGCCTGTGCAAAAACCTATACAGAAAAGAGAGCTCAGTGGTTTTGAGGAACTGTTGAAAGTTTATATGAACTTTCTATGTCCAAGTGATGGTGCTGGGAGAGTACTGCAGGTCAGACTCTCCAGGAAAGTCTGAGACCAATTTACGTGCATGATGTTTCTTAAGGTGTGCTCTCTGGAACACCTGTGGGGGAATGAGGGACACCTGACTGGGCAAAGAGACGTTAAACTGCTATGCAATTGCAACATAGGCCTCAGCCGATCCCATGAGGGGCTTTGGAGGTAGCAGGGCCCATTAGATATGTCCCAAATTGAGGCAAGGGGACCAGACCTTGGCACCCCTGCATCAAGCAGTCACTGGATGAAAGCTGCCCCCAAAGAGGGAGAGTAGATAATCTTGGGCGAAGCAGTTTTCTCTGGATGAAGGCAATGCCTGGAAAGGGACTCAGCTGTAAGTTGTTAATAGCAACACTTGCAAGTGAATGTCTTTCTCCTAAAGAGTAAATTTGGGTGAGCACCACAGTGTCTATTTCAGTAGGTTAAGCAGAAGCCAGACCTTGCCAAGAATGTAGAACATGCCAAACATTTTAGGTGTTACGGTGAGAACAATGAGACAGTAATTTGCGTTTCAAGTGAATAACACATAAATAGATGTGTGTTTACAGAGGGCTCTCTAGACACCAGGTGAAGGACGAATTGGAGGGCAAGACTAAATGCAAGTGGGGAGATGGATTAGGGGGCCCTTATAATGATCTAAAAAGAGAATGATGAGGGCCAGAACTAGAGTTGTGTCAGGAGAGAGAGCTAACCCGTTGCCTTTGAGAAATATTTGGAATGTAGAATTGCCAGAACTTGGTTAGTGATTGAACAAGAGGAAAGAGAGGGAGTCAGGTTAATGGCCAGAACCTGCGTTGTTTACAACAGGCTCCCTTCAGACCCCTTCAAGTCTAGCGTCTGCGTTGTAGCCAGGTGAGGGAGCCAATATGTAAACCTCATTGTGTAATCTCCCTCCCTTAGGAGCTTTGACGGCCTGCTAATTCCTTCCCAAGAAGGCAGATTTCTCAGGCTCAGGTAAGTCTTTGCAAGTAAATTACATCTAAGCTAAGATCCATAATGTGAGTAACCAGTAGGTGAAGGAGGAGGGATATGTCTTACATTTTTTACAGAGGGAGACAGACACAGACAGCCCTTTAAAGGTCGCTCTGAGGCAGAGGCAGGAGGATTGCTTGAGCCCAGGAGTTTGATACCGTCCCGAGCAACCAAGTGAGACCCCATCGCTATGGAAAATGAAAAAATTAGCTGGGCATGGTGGCGTGTGCCTGTGGTCCCCAGCTACTTGGGAAGCTGAGGTAGGAGGATTGCTTGAGCCAGGGAAGTAGAGGCTACAGTAGGCTGTGTTTGCACCACTGCACTCCAGTCTGGGAGACAGAGTGAGACCCTGCCTCAAAAAAAGAAAAAGTAGCTCTGGCCAATGAGGCTCCCTCTAAGTATTGAATACTGAGCATTGCCTCTTCCAGATCCAGTCTCAGCCACCCTGCCAGCTTTTTCTTTTTGCTATGTATCTCCTACTCAGTTTTGCAGCCCCGTTTGGTTGCCCTTGCCTAGATGAACACCTGAACCAACAGTACCTTTCTTCTTGGCCTGAGCTCATGCCTGCCTCCAGAACTGGCCCTTTACATAATTCATCCCTCCCCAACCTTGCAGCCAGGTTGTATCACCTGATGACCTCTTTGAAAGACACCTGGAAGTTTGCATGGATGCACATAAGTACCTCAGCTTTATTGTTGGGGCCCACTTAATAGATTTTAGTACAGACCCCAAATCATATATTTTTGAGGGGCTCAATTGCTTCTAGCCCTTAGCAAATTGGAAAGATTTGAGGTGATTTCACTCTAGTTCAGCATACCCCACATACTTGTGAAGGCAAGGCTCTTGGTAGTGTTATATTTACAAACCATGCAATGCTGTGGATGTGTCATCTCATTTCTCTGTGAGACATTCCTCATAAATAAATGTTCAGAAAACATGAGATTCATTCTACCTTGGGAAAATGCCAAAACATTTTTTACACTTGTTCTTAGCTAAGTGTAAGGCCGAAAAGCGATACCAAAACATTTTTTTTTCTTTCCGATTTTCTTTCTGTTATTGACTTTTGGTGTCATTCCTTTGCTGTCAGAAAAGATACTTTGTATGATTACACTATTTTAAAATTTACTAAGATTTGTTTTGTATCCTAACATGCGATAAATTTTGAAAAATATTTTACATGCACTTGAAAAGAATTTGTATTCTACTGTTGTTGGGTAGAATGTCTATGTGTCTGTTGGGGATTTGGTCTATAGTGTTGTTTAAGTCCTGCGGGTTTTTTTTTTTTTTTTTTTTTTAATGAAAGATTTTTTAAGAGAAAGAAAGAAAAAAGAGGGAGAGAGAACAAAATTCTTGCTCTTTTGCTCAGGCTGGAATACAATCTAGGAATAGGTATTAAAAACCTCTTTTATGCCGATAACTGTGTTTAACAACAGAGACAGGAAGGAATAAGGGAAGAGAATAACAAACAGCCAACCAATATTTCATTTAAGTCTGTGAAATGCTATGCAAATGCTGAAAAGTGATTTACTTCCAATTACATAGCAACTTTCAGAATAGGTATAATATGATACTGAGAAAAATATATGTTCTGGAGACCTGGGATGAAGAATTCTATAGATATTCACTAAATTTACTTATTCCAGGTCTAAATTCCCTATTAATTTTCTATCTCATTGATCCGTTGAATATTAACAATCTGGTGTCAAGATCTCCCGCCATTATTGTGCGGGAGTCCAAGTCTCTTTATAAGTCATTTAAAACTTATGTATCTGGGTGCTCCTATATTGGGTGCATATATATTTATGATCATTAACTCCTATTGTTGCATTGATTCTTTTACTGTTATGTAATGTCCTTCTTTGTTTCTTTTAGTCTTTGTTACTGTTAAAGTCTATTTTGTCAGAGACAAAAATTACAACTCCTGTTTTTCTTTTTTTACTCTCCATTTGATTGGTGAATCTTCCTCCTTCCCTTTGTTTTGAGTTTTTGTGTGTCGATGCTTGTGAGATAAATCTGGATACAGCGTACCGATGGGTTTTGACTTTTTGTTCAGTTTGCCTGTCTGTGTCTTTAATTGGGGCATTTAATCCATTTAAATTTAGGATTAATATTAATATTTGTTAAGTTCAGTATTATGATTTAATGCTAGCTGGCTATTTTGCCCATTAGTTGATGCAGATTCTTCATTATGGAGATACTCTTTACATTTTGGTAAGTTTTTGGGATGACTGATACTGGTTGTTCCTTTCTGTTTGTAGTGCTTCTTTCAGAAGGTCTTGTAAAGCAGGCCTGGTGGTGATGGAATCTCCGAGTGCTTGCTTGTTTGCAAAAAATTTTATTTTTCCTTCACTTATGAAGCTTAGTTTAGCAGGATATGAGATTCTGGGTTGAAAATTCTTTTCTTTGAGGATATTGAATACTGACCCCCACTCTCTTCTAGTTTGTAGGGTTTCTGCTGAGAGGTCTGCTGTGAGTCT
>CAUYLG010004867.1:0-36000 GCA_963573385.1 Cacajao melanocephalus | reverse complement strand
TGTGGCTCCTCCGCTGGGAATCTCCTAGTCTGTGGGCAACAAAAATTCGTCTGAAAGTGCGGCATCCACTCGCTCTCTGCGCTTTCACTGGGAGCTACAATCCTGAGCTGTTGTTAATCGGCCATCTTGGATCTCTCTCCCTTCACTTGAACTTCTAATAGGCACCATGAAAGAATCATGTCCCAAGTCAGGCACCTTCTGCATCATTCGTTGTCTTGGTCAATGGCAAATCAAGCCAAAAACCTGATGTTATCCTTGATTCCCTTCCTCTCACTTATGCTTCATCAGCAAATCCTGCCAAAGTCCTTCAGATTTTATTTAAAGTTCAACCACTTTTTGTCACATCTCAATCCCACTCATCTGTACAAAGCCATCATTATCACTCACCTGGATTATTGAAACAGACTCTTAGGGCAGTAGCCTATTATTGCAACAGCTCTGAGGGCGGACCTTCCTGTGCTTTGTTCTTGCCATTCTCCTTTCAGTCCATTCTTAATACAGAAGCCAGCTTGATTCTCTTGAAATACGTCATATCATTGCACTCCTCTGCTCAAAGATGGCCAGTGGTTTCCCATTTCACCCAGAATAAAACCCACAGCCCTGTGATGGCCCCTAAGGCTCTCTGTGATCTGCTACAATCCACCCATCACTTCTCTGAGCCCATCTTCCATCAGTCCAAGCCTGGCTCACCCAATTTCAGCCTCACCCTTCCTCAAAAATAGCATTAGGCTGCTCCCACCTTAGATATTATATTTCCCCTGGCTGCAATGCTCTTCTCCCAATATCTTCAGAGTGATTTTCTCATTCCATTCAGGCTTTTGCTCAAAAGTTGCCCTCCCAGCAAGGGCTTTTCTCACCTCTCACGCTGACATGTCAATGTCGGTCTTCCTGTTCATGACCAATTCCCCTTCTAGAATAAAAGCTCCAAGAGTCAGATTGTATCTCTTGCTCACATCCCAGTGCCTCACACAGTATTGGGCTAAGCATTTTACAAATGAATGAATGAATCATTGGATGAGTGAGTTATTCAGTAGACATGTGGACATGATATATATAACCATGAATTAAAGTAAAACAAAAACAACAACTAAATATAGGTGGACTGTAATTCTATTGCATTTCCGAAAGGGTTATTATTGGAATATATTCACTATTACAAGGTAAATTGAGTCAGAACAATATATTCCTTTGACAGGAACAAGATAGGAAGCCATTATTTTCCTGTGGCTATTTTTTTTTTAATATCATTAAAAGAGATGGATTCTCTGGCACAATAAAACATTGTCTGAAATTCCTTTGGTGAGGAAAAGGGTAATTTTAATACTTTCACTAATCTCTCAGCACAGGCCTCATCTAGAAGCAATGGAATCAGGAGGCAGTGGAATTCCATTTCTTTAAGGTTCTTGCCCACAACAATGGCTTCAATTTTCACCATGTTACACTGAGTTGATTCGGATATCTTCCTGTTCCATGGAAACAGTGATTGAAAAGCAGGTTAGGAAGTATCCTTGGAATCTGAAAAAAAAAGTCAATCAGTGAGACCTAGAGCCAGGCATGGTCCTTTTCATATAAAGATTAGTGAATTCCACCCCTTTGGCATTATGATTCTCTACATAGGGTGGGGAATTAGGGGAAAGTTTGGAAACCATTGCTGTGGGTTTACCTTGGGTGTCCTCACAAACAGCCCATCATTTACCTTAGCCTTCTCTAAGTGTTACCTTTGCCTACGATGAATGTGTTATTGACCCAGCTGTTGTAGGTTTGTGATTGAGAACATTTCTCCTATAAGTCAAATGGAATTATGTGGCACAACCCTAAAGGCTTTATGAGCACTCTTCATTGCACCACCAACCCCCCCTGAAGGCCACCTGCTGGGTGTACAGGATGTTGCCAGCCGTGGCTTCCATCTGTGTCCATGTAGTCACAAAACACAACTGCCTATGTCCTCACTGCACTTCATTGGTTCAAGAGTCTACCCAAAACAGACAGAAACTCTCCTGTGGTGTTGGAACTCTGCTAAATACACCAAGATTTCAAGTGAATTCCTCTCAGCTTATCTTAAATTACTGTGCTATAAAGTCAGAATCTTGTTAGAAGAGAATATTACTTGAATATATGTGAGTTCCTTTAAAATTATCCATTTTCAATTTCAAAGCCCTTAGGGGGGTGGGGAAGAAGATGCTGATAAATGTACTAGTCTACTAGGTTTGCTATTAGAAAAAAAAAGACCATAGATCAGGTGGCTTAAACAACTTTAAGAGACTGGGGGTCTCTTAAACTGAGACACTTCATTTCTCTCAGTTCTGGAGGCTGGAAGTCCAAGATCAAAGTGTCACCTGGTTTGGTTTCTCCAGAGGTCTCTCTCCATGGCTTGCAGATGGCCTCCTTCTTGATTGACCCTCACATGGCCTTTCCTCTGTGTGCACAAGTCCGTGGTATATCTCTGTGTGTCCCGATTTTCTCTTCTTATAAGGACCAGACAGACTGGATTAAGGCCCACCCTAGCCACCTCACTGTAACCTAATCACTGCTTTAAAGACACTATTTCCAAATACAGTCACATTCTGAGGAACCAGAGGTGAGGCCTACAACATATAAATTTGAAGGAGGACACAATACAGTCGGTAACAGTGACTTACAAACAAAGAAGTTGCATCTGAGTTTCACAGCTATTGCAGAATGTAGGCCCAGGCCTTATTGTCTCATACCCTTTGTTTAGTGACCATGTGTGGCACCTTGTCTCAGGTGAGGGAACACAGAGTATGGCGGCCAGACCATTTTAGCATCAGCCTTATTTACACCAGCTTCTATCCTTCCCAGCAAAATACAGTGGGAACAATCAAGACAAGGCCCTCCTAAGTGAAGCCTAAATATGAACATTAATTAAGAAAAAAAAGCATTAACTTTTCAGGTTTCTTATCTACTCTGGTGTTTACAAGCAGTGTGATTTTACCCTTATCATTTTAAATGGCACAAATATTCACATAGAAAGACAGACTCATGACTCAGAAGAAAAACCAACTTATTTCACTTTCTGACCCTTTGCTTGGACAATGGTGGGTGAGGTGGGGAAGAGGCTGGTGAGTGGATATTAAGCATGCCCTTTCACCCTTGATCAAGCTTCCTAGTGATGATCAGACAGAGGATTGCTGCCCAACCATTTCCAGTCTATAAAGACTGGCACGTGAACTGTACTCACTCAAACTGATCCACAACATAGAAAAGACAAAAATAGCTTAACAATACTTCTCAAGCTTCAGGTACACACGAGCAATGACAGAGAACATGGAAAACCCAGGCCTGCCGATTTTGAGATTTCTCACCCTCCAGTGTTCCATCTGCCGTATTCTACTTCTCACAAGAATTATAGCAGAATGAAAAAGCTTGTTCTTCATCCTGAGCTCTTAGAGCTCTCTTTCTCCCCTCTCCCACTGCCCTGGCTTGAGAAATTTCAAAAATATAAGGAGAAGGGGGCAGCTTTGCCTCTCTTCCTTGAATCTAAGCTAGTTTTTGTTTTTTACTTTCCTGACTCTTCCATGCCACTGTATTTTTAGAAGCAGAAGTCAGCTTGGCTCAAATGAGAGAGAGAGAGAGGAAGAGGAACAGAGGGATGAACAAGGTAGGAATTTCTCATCTCAAACCAATGGGCTCCCAAATGACTGAGGCCAGAAGTTCATAACATGAAGACCCCTAAAGCCTTCAGAAGTCTCATTGACAGCTCACACTCACAATTATTATATAAAAGAAGTAAAAAAGGATGAAGGAAGGAAAAGATGAAGGGATGGAGGGAGGCAGAAAGAGAGAGAGAAAGAAAGAAAAGAAAAATGAAAGAAAGAAAGAAGAAAGAAAAAAGAAAGAAAGAAGGAGAAAGAGAGAGGAAGAGAGAAAGAAAGAATAAAAGAAAGAAAGAAAGAAAAAGAAGGAAGGAAGGAAGAAAGAAAGAAAGAGAGGAAGGGAGGGAGGGAGGGAAGGAGGAAGGGAGGAAGGAGAGAGAGAGAGAGAAGGAGGGAAGGAAAGAGAGAAGGAAAGACGGATGGAGGAAATTATGCAAGGGCCCCTACTTATGTGGCCCTTTATTCTTCTTATCAAAGACTCTACATCCCATTTTGTTGTATTTGAAGCTATAGGGAGGAGAAGGAGGGAGGAAGTGGTTGATCCTCAAACAGTCTGCCCACATATGAGGTAATGGTCTGGCTCCTATTAATAACTTCTCCTGTTTCTGTCAGATCTCACTTTCTTGGTGCTTCTCCAGCTTTCTATATACCTCAGACCACAGTAGATTTTTGGCATTTATCAGCAACCCTCTCTTGGAGAAAGACAGTGTGATGGGGTCTTAAGCTGATGACACTATTCATAATGCCTGTTTGGTTAAAAAAAAATGAAAAGAAATTGCTCTGAAAGTGACAAAACAGAATTCACCTGCACACTACCCAAGCACATAATGAAAACACGTGTAATTCTCTTAAACCCAGGTTCATTCAGCTTTATGTGATAGACAACTCTACCACAAAAGAACAATTTTGAGGTGAGTAGGAAGTTCACAGGCTGGTGCCGACTCCTTTTTTTATTTCCATTATCCATGTGCAATAATAAAAACTTATTTCTAGGGAATGTTTGAGTTTTCAGGACATTTTGACTACATTGTATCATTTGCTTTATAGAGCAATTCTCCAAGAGAAGCAAGACAACATTATTAGCCCACATGTATGAGACAAAGAACAGAAATAACTTGATGAAATGAAAACATTTACATTATGTGGAGATTCAGACATCTGAATCTGTCCCAGACAAGACTGTGACTTGGAATAAGCAGGATATAATGTGTAATCTTCATGTTCACTTTTTCATTTATAAAAATGGAAAAAAATACCTCCTACCTTGAATGTTATAGAGTGTAATTAAACATATGTAAAAGAGCTATTTCATGGTAATTTTCTTTCTTATTCTTAAAAATCCTTCTCAAAGAGGTAGTAGGTAGATCAGGTTTCAAAATTCAGAACTTCTGTTTCCTATTCAGGTATTTTTTGCCTCCAACCAGCCTATGCTATACAGATGAATGGTGCTCACATCCACACCAGTAATTGACTTTTCCCTTAAATGGTTGTACTCTGAATGTCCTAAAGATGCCTTGGTCTCCCCAAGGATGCTGATTCTGAGTAAGACACAGTCTCTCTACATGAGGGCTCTCCCTGTGGGGTTTGGGGAGATAGACAAGTAAACAAGTAATTGCTAATAATTACCAAAGAAGCCCTATCACCAAGCAGCCCTCTGTGTGGGTCACCTTGATGGTGGCAGTAAGACCACCTCATGTCAATCTTCTGGTGACCAAGTGTCTTTTGTGTCATCTTGTCACCTCACTGTTGAGCATCCACCAACAGTTCTGAGAGAAACTGAAAATTGACTCCAAAGAAAGACTCTCCCTACCATTGTCTGACAAAAGTAAAACACAAATTGACTTGAACGGAAACATTTTTCCTTATATTCATTTCAGAATAAAGGTCTTATATGGCTCCTTAGGTAAAGATTAATATTATTAAATAACTCTGTCCTGTAATTTTCCTTTTTTTAATTTTTAGTTTCTGTGGATGCATAGTAGGTATATTGTCATATGGTTTCCAACTATGATTTCTCAGAAGACAAAGAAATCATCTATACATGAATGCCTCATATTATCAGTCTATAAAAGCCAGAAATATTTCCAAAAGGAGCCAGAATAATTCCCTATAAAGCATCTTAACTTTCATAACCCAAAACTGTAGTTATTTAATAAAATCAGTTCAGCAGGAACATTATAGATGTGTTTATTGCTTTTTTTCAAAGCAGGATCAGGGTCATTTATTAGAATTAGAGTCTGTCCATTAGAATTCCCTTTCTAACAAAGAATGCACACAAATGATGCCCATGATGCGTACTTGTGATTTTCATTTCAGATTTTTTTATATTCTTCTTTGTTCCCCTTTGAGTGGAGAGAGAACTTAGAGCACTGTAAATCAATCTAGCATAGACAAGTCGGCAAAAAACCTACAACTTACTTTTGGAAAGGGATCACTCAATTGTGAGAGTAGATTTTAAAAAATAGCAGCCTGCTAGTTACAAGTATTCAGCATTCCATGAGCATCAGTTAACATGTATTTTCAAAAGAAATGAAGAGTATTGGTCAATCCAGGAGTAACTTAAACGGAGACCAGTTAAGAAAGCTTCTACTGTATGCCCTGTGTCTATTAATAATCCTAGGACGTCTCTTAAAAAAAATTTAAGAATGTACAGTTAACAGCACTTACATTGTTGCTATCAAAGACCAATGTCTCAAGCAAAATCAGAGCTAAATTCTCTGATGAGGCTTTAAGCACTAATATTTTGTGTTGTTACTTGTAGCGAGATCCTCAAGTTTAAGGTATCAGAGCCTACCTAGCTCATGTGCACTTGCTCCATGAAGGAACATATTTCTCCAGTTATCAGAAGCAGGTTTGCCTTAGACTAAACAGTTTCAAAAAAAGAGAAAGAAAGGAAAATAAAAACAGTTCTTTGAATCTTCTCATGCACTTCAGAAAGTACTAGAATATGATCTCAGAATTCTGAGCCATGAAGCACAAAAAAGGATATTTTTATTCTGAAAAATCTAAGAGTATGTATGTGTCATTTTGATCCCATCAACTCCGCATGATCCCCTTAGAGTCTGGAATGTCAGCTTCTGAATAGAAAGATCTTCGCTCTAGAAGAATGGTCCTACTAGGATCCACTTCAAATTATGTTTAGGTCAAGCACAGTACAATTCTTATCCACACCACAGAAAATCGTTCTCCGCCATAGTATAAGTTTTTATGCCACTAAATATTTGGAATACAGTCCAAATTGGTTTTAAAATTTTAAGCATACATATGCAGTTAGTCCTATTTATCTGCATGTGGCACATGCTGATAAACTTAACTTTTAGCCCTGGGTTTGGGATCTGCTCTGACTATTCCCCCATTTATCATTTGGGGTCTTTTTTTTTTTGTACATTTACATTCTTCTTTTTACTGGCTGGGCGCAGTGACTCACACTTGTAATCCCAGCACTTTGGGAGGCCGAGGCGGGTGGATCACCTGAGGTCAGGAGTTCGAGACCAGCCTGGCCACCATGGTGAAACCCCGTCTCTACTAATAATACAAAAATTAGCTAAGCATGATAGTGCACACCTGTAATCTCAGCTACTCAGGAGGCTGAGGTAGGAGAATTGCTTTAAACCGGAGGTGGAGGTTGCAGTGAGCTGAGATGGCACCATTGCACTCCAGCCTGGGCAACAGAGCTAGACTCTGTCTCAAAAAAAAAAAAAATTTACATGTGAACCATGTTACTAATGCTTCTCATGCATCTCTTTTGCTTCTGCAGGAGGGATTTTTGAAACAGTGGAAAATGAGCCTGTTAATGTTGAAGAATTAGCTTTCAAGTTTGCAGTCACCAGCATTAACAGAAACCGAACCCTGATGCCTAACACCACATTAACCTATGACATCCAGAGAATTAACCTTTTTGATAGTTTTGAAGCCTCACGGAGAGGTAACTATTTTCCCACTTTTAAAAGCTTCTTTGGGTGATATGTCTGCTCTCCAAGTCACCTTCTTTTTGCTACCTGCCCTCTTTCAAAGTGGACATCCTTGTGCAAATGGGTCACAGGAAATCTGGGTCTTTGATGTCACTGATCAATGCAATCTGAACTAACCTAATGGATGTTGCCGAGCACTGTTTCCTGGGCCTTTCTGATTAGCTTACCCTTCAGTGCCCTCCACTCTATGATTAACTAGTTCAGCTGTGAATGGAAAATGTCAAGCTTGATCTGTTTTTCCTTCCTGAAGCTGAGATATCACCATGAAATTGTGCAGTGCAGTCAAATAAAACATTGTAGAAGGTCACATCCACTGAGCATGTGGAAATGCCCAGGACACACATAACTCACACCCTGAATTATAACAGGTTGTAAACTACTGAGTTTACCTAGTGTCCTGCCAACTTTTTTTCACTCATTTCCACAAAATCATAGAAATATGAAGATAAAGCCTGTGAGAGAAATGTCTGCATTTGATCCTCTTTTTTCTTCTGAACTAAAGACAAGTGCCTAGCCTAAAAAATAATCTAATTCATATGCTGGCTGGAAGGTTTCTCTCACAGAAAGATTCATTTGGAATTGTGGGGCTTGTTTGGACATCTTCTAGACAATTCTAGGACCAGTCTTTGAAGTAAGATCACATTTCATATAGTTCAGGGTTGGCTCCTAACAGGGACACTATCTAGTCACTAAATAAAAGTGTTTATGTGGAAACAAAGGCTACTCATCACCTCAGAATAGGAGGAGTTCTTTGCTTCAAAGAGGAATCCTTGCCTACTAAATACACACAAATAAATGAAATAAAATGAACACCATGTTTAAGCTGAATTCCAGGTAATTAAATGCTGGTTCTTTCCATATAGAATTAATCTAGTTCAATCATAGGTTATGTCCACCTGATACAGCCTTCTGCAAGAATTTTAGTGTTCTTTGCAAACAAAATATAAAACTTATTTTCTTGGGAGCACAGATAGAAAATTAACAGCATAATCGTCTTTTTATATCTATGGCATAACTTTAGTATGAAAATATTTTCTTTTTCAAGATGGGTAGACGTTGAGATATAAAATAGGTCTAAGTTGTCTATGGACAAATAACAAAACTGTATATTTATGCAGCATTTTAAAGTTTGCAAGCCATCCTCACATAAATTATCTCTACAATGTAGAGACAGATGTATCACTTTCTTTTCTGTCTCTCATCTCTCTCTCTTACACAGACACACACACACACACACACCCCTATGTAAACAGACACAGACACTCATATACATTGTTAAGCAAATACCATAGAAAGCCAACCACATTTAGCAAGGAAACTCTAAGCCACATAAAAATTGAAAGCTTTCTTGTGATCTGAAGTACCTGGCATACTTGTCAATTAAACACTCCAAAGCTTCTTAAAACTGGTAATTTGCTGGCAAACAGAACTCAAAAGGATTGATTTTCTGTCAAGTAATATTAGTATCTAAGATCTAAATATTAACAGGAATCTCAATCCATTTCTTATGCTAGATAGAACAACAGTTTACACATTCCCATACTCTCATTTTATTTGGCTAACTAATGAAAACATAACCAGAACATAAGCTTCTGAAGACAATGACAATTTATACTTTCAGCACATAATGCACAAAACTGTACATCTTCATAGTTCATGCAGTAATTCACTACCAAAGAGCACGGTAGAAGAAAGTTTTCCTTGTAAACATTTGCTGTTCCTTAGATAACTGCAATATAGCTGTCAATGTTGTATCAATTATTCTTTCTGAACTATGTCAGATAACTACAGAGCCATATCATTTTTCTAACTATTTTTATTTGTAGAATATTATCATAAAATTTAATACCATTTCATTTATTAATTTAGCTAATTTGATATTTAATTATCTGATGACAGTTCTAAATTTGTAGAATTAAAATATAAATTGGAAAATGTGTTTAAACTTTTATTTAATTCCTACCAGCGTAAGATTAATATGCACTATTTTACATGGTGGTAGAGGGCAAACTGCCTCAACCTTTCTGGAAGGAATTTGGTTAATATATTTCAAATGACTTCAAACTATCTGTACCCCTTAATTATAGCTGGTAATTTAACTTCTGGAAATCTACTCTTAGAAAGTAGCATAATATGTAGAGAAAAATGTAAGAACTAAGGTGTTACAATATTACTTATAATAGCCAAAAATTAGGAGCACCTTAAATGTTTTGGGGGGGGTTGTTTGTTTGTTTTTTGAAACAGAGTCTCGCTTTGTCACCCCAGCTGGAGTGTGGTGGCACTATCTCTGTTCACTGCAACCTCCGCCTCCTGGGTTCAAGCGATTCTTGTGTCTCAGCCCCCCAGATAATTGGGACTACAGGTGCACACCACTGCACTTGGCTAATTTTTGTATTTTTAGTAGAGATGGGGTTTCACCGTGGTGGCCAGCTAGGTCTCGAACTCTTGACCTCAAGTGATCTGCCTGTCTCAGCTTCCCAAAGTGCTGGGATTACAGGCATGAGCCAAATGTTTAATATTGCAGGAATGCTTAAATAAATGATGATATACCCATGGAATGGTCTATTCTACAGACACTAAAAACATACTTTAAAGAATTTGTAATGATGGAAAAAAAGACATGCTATAGCATTAAAGAAAGCAATGCATCAAACTCTATTTATATAATGATTCTAATTTTCCCATATATTAATAGATATTATTCCAAAATGATAGGATCAATCACAGGGTCTTTTTATCCTTACATTTTAAATATTCTCAATTCTCTCAGTGAGTGCTTATAATATCATAATGAGAAAAATACATTTATGTTATAAGTAAATTTTTCAATAGATATTGACTTGATTTCTGACACTGGGGTAGAAAGAGGCTGACCTTGAGCCAAAGCTCCTGTCCAGTGGCCACAACTCTCTCCATTGTCTATGAAATGAGAGAGTTGGACTAAATGTCTTCTAAGATCTTTTTAAGCTATGCTATTTCATTATTTTAAAATTAATCAGACATCAGCACTGCTTATGAATATTCTTTAGCAGTATTTCATTAACCTGGAACTTCTTTGTGAGTTTTGGAAAGATAGGAGCTAAAGCACTGTGTAGTTACCCAGAGGCTCTTTCTTCTGAATTTTGTAACCACATTAATATTTTCATTGCCACCCTGCTGCATGACAGAACTTAATTCATACAGCGTTCACATGTCAAAGGGCTTGTTGGTAACTAGGAGTGCTTTCAGGTAACACCACACCAAGCAAGGGATTTAGACTCCATCTGATTAAAGGTAATAAAGTGAGACCAGCAGGGAATTGGCCTTGTGGTACATTGCTAATCAGTACTAAGTTTACATCTATCAGTATATTAGTAGCTCAAGAAAGTTGGATTGGACCAAGCATATTTCCTCAATTTACAGACAGGGATTGTTAAAGATTTTTCAATAGTTGCATTGAAAAGAGGAACCTTGAAAGAGAACAATTAAATTCACAGAACTCTCTTTTTCTCTCCCCCTTTCCTTGCCCTCCCTCCCCATCCTCTCCTTGTCCTTGGGCATCAGCATGTGACCAGCTGGCTCTTGGTGTGGCTGCTCTCTTTGGCCCTTCCCATAGCTCCTCTGTCAGTGCCGTGCAGTCTATCTGCAATGCTCTCGAAGTTCCGCACATACAGACCCGCTGGAAACACCCCTCGGTGGACAACAAAGATTTGTTTTACATCAACCTTTACCCAGATTATGCAGCTATCAGCAGGGCGATCCTGGATCTGGTCCTCTACTACAACTGGAAAACAGTGACTGTGGTGTATGAAGACAGCACAGGTATGGGCCTCACACAAGACCTCACCCGGCCGTGTCTGCTCTGAACAAAGAGAACGAAAGTATCAAACAGGCATTAAACTCACCAGGTGGAGCACATAAACATGCTCTCTTATACAAAGCTAACTGAATATTCTAAAGTAATTTAACAATGCATGTGGACATAATTCACATTTCTTTTTGTTTATTGATCCTTTCTAATTATCCTTTTATCATCAAATCTAGGGGAACTTTTTTAAAAAAGAAATCACCTTATCAGCATATATTATAATCCAATCACAATATTAAACATGTATTTTCGTTTTTCCAGCTCTGATAAGCCTATGACCACAATTGAAAATGACCATGGTGGCTGGGCGCGGTGGCTCAAGCCTGTAATCCCAGCACTTTGGGAGGCCGAGGTGGGTGGATCATGAGGTCAAGAGATGGAGACCATCCTGGCCAACATGGTGAAACCCTGTCTCTACTAAAAATACAAAAAAAATTAGCTGGGCGTGGTGGCATGTGCCTGTAGTCCCAGCTACCCAGGAGGCTGAGGCAGAAGAATTGCTTGAACCCAGGAGGCAGAGGTTGCAGTGAGCCGAGATCGCGCCACTGTCCAGCCTGGCGCCTGGCGACAGAGCGAGACTCTGTCTCAAAAAAAAAAAAGAAAGAAAGAAAATGACCGTGGAATATGATTCCAACTTGATAAGTAGCCATGTAAATGTTTAGAAACGTTTCCAACATAGGTTAACAAAGAGAACTTCATTTAGAGGTTGTTTTCATGGGAAAGGGACTATGAACCCCCAGTGATGAGCACTCAATAAAGCTTGCATTGCTCCGCATGCTTATTTAGGGTGCAGGATGAAAATACAGCTGCTTGGAGTCCAGTCCTCATCAGCCACTTTCTCTGACCTGCCCCTATTTGAAGTTTCTTGTACTGGCACCTCCCCTCTGCTTTCTGCTTATAGTCCAGAATTTTTTGACATTCAGGTCCCTTTTTATTTAAAGTTGGGCAGTAACCCTCCACTGTCCACATAATAAAGTTGAATTTCTTCTAATTCAAAACTCTTCATCATCCAGCCATTTTCATTTTCATTTTTATTAACCCAGGCCCTAGCTTCCCTCACTGCCTATACTCTCACATGAGCTATGATGAAGAGTCTATCCTTTTTTCAATATCCCCACGTTCTCCTGACTCCTGTTTTCTGAGGCTGGCACTTCACTTTGGATGATCCTCTGCACGACCTTCACAGTGGTGAACTCCCTCATTCTCCACGACCATATGCAAATTTCCCTCTTCTTTAGAGCTCTCTGAGACTACCAGAGGGTTCACTAGCACTTTGGAAGCAAAAACATTGTATCCCAAGTTATATTTCAAGTATCTGTTTACATGCCTGTAAGAATGGAAATTTCCAAACATCAGAATTTTATGTTACTTATGTTTATAATCTGCCACTTGTCATAGCCTGACATAGAGGAAAGAGGTTAGTAATTCCACTTGGATAGAATAATACCATGGATTGTCTAAATTTTTTTTTCTCCAAGAGTCGAAATTAGTTGCCTCCTTTGATCTACACATTTGGTAATAAAACTACGAAAATTACAAGTGAAAATTAGTAAAGTGAAGCACTGTCAAATACGGTTTTGTTTCTCACTGCCCCTTTCACCAAGCACTGTCACTTACTAGTCCTCAAAGGATGAATATGCGCCTCCTCTATTTGGTGGTAAACTCTGGTTCCTTTATATTGTCAGATAAAAGTGATGAGTGTGGTTGGAAATATGCACTTATGTATTTTCTGTGGCTCATCTCATTTTAGAAAGAAGTGAAGATTCTAAGTGACTGGCTTATATACTTTATAAATATTGTATTCAAAACAGTCCTACCAAGAAGAATGAGCCACGAGCAGCCATATTTTTAGACCTTTTCCTGCTTGCTGTGAAGGAAGAAATCATTATCTAATCAAATCCACACACATATTTTAAAGGGCTTTGAAGCAGAATATCACGTTGTAAACATAATTGTGGTTAGATCTCACACGTTGCCTACTTTTGTTAAACAGAAAGTTTTGTGAGCTCAAAATCAGGTTATATCTCATTACGTTGTGTTTTCTGTGGTATAATCACCCCTCACCATTTCTAAAGCAAAGCCAGATCATCCTAAAGGAAAACATATCAATGAATAATACTGAAACTCCTGGATTTAATTTAAGAAAGAGTTTAACTAAAGATGTAGCCACTGTAGGTTTCCAATTGTATTTAGACAAAATATAATTAGTAAGCAAATGAAGGAAAAATTGATATTCTAACCACTCTCTGACTTCAGGTGAGCCACACATATGTGACATCCATTTTGCAAAGCAAAAACTAGACTATCCTTTCTATCATCTTCTATAAGAAACTGAAATGTCCTTTTCATCTTTGTCAAGTTCACCTGTGCTCAGTGACTCAATAAATACTTGTTGAAATTGAAAATCCAAAATTATTTCATGTCGCTCATTTAGTGAGAGATGATTCATGTTAAAATGATTTTCACCCACAAAGACATTAAAAATGTAAATGAATAATCAATTGAGCCATTAAATTGGAACCCAGAGAATAAACAGGTCAACTGAGATCAATAAAAGCAGAAGCCTTGTGACTCTGAGTGGGTTTAATACTGCTTGACTGGGGGTTCTTGCTTGTAGTAATTATCACACCATAAAAAGAAGGAAACTTAGTAAACCTGAAGGAAAAGAAAGGATTTAGGTGTGCTTAGCGCCCTACACCAGAATTAAGTACCCATTAAAGAGCACTTTATTGGGATTTGTTTAGGAGTTTGTTAAATAGCCTGAAGCCAGCACAGATGTCGTGGGACCAAATGACCCATTACTCCCATTGAAGTCAATGGGAGCAGTGTGTATGTCTCTAAGGACAAAATTCAATTCACTAAATACTAGCAAGCAGAATTCTGTCCTCTAGAAGCTAAAATGTTGAAAGACTCTGGAGAACTCTTAGGAAGAGTAAAGTTTTGTCTTGCCTCATCTCTCTTCTCTTTCCTGTATGTCCTTCCCGTTAGTCACCTACTTGTCTCTGATTCCCACATCCAGAGGTGACCCCAGGCAATGAGAAATTGCTGCCAATTGGACATCCCCTCTGATTCATTAGACCCTGGTGGAAGCTTGGCTTCTATCACTTCACATGCAGCAGAAAGAGCTAAGAAGCTAAGCCTCAATTGCAGTGTGCAATATATTCAGCAGTTTCTGCCTTCCCAAAGCCAACCTCAGGGAAATGTACCCACAGCCATTACTGAAGAACAGGAATCAGCAAACTTTTTCTGTGAAGAGCCAAGTGCTGAGGCTTTATGGCCATGGGGTCTTGGTCAAAACCACTGCACTCTGACAAAGTAGCAAACAAGCACACAGACAATATGTAAATGAATGGACCTCATGTATTCCAATAAACCTTTATTTGCAAAAATATATGCTGGGCTAGGTTTGGCCTTTGGCTCTAGTCCACCCTGCTATTGTCTTAAAAGATAAAACAATTGAGCTAAAAACTAAAATTGTAATTTTGTACGCATGTGAAGTGGGTTCAGCTCACATCTACCACTCCTCCGTTTTGGTGTCTAGGTTTTCATGCTCTTCTTTCACCTCACTTTCCCTCCTGGCTTCCTCATCAATACTTGTCAGTCATTTTTCTCATGATCTCTGGTATTTGTCAGATGACATTCTGGTTCATTGGATAAACCAATTTTCAAAGAGCTGTTGGGGGAACCGATACCTTTCCTCACGCATCCCAACAATCACCACTGACACTCGTATAACAAAAGACAGGTTAGCAAGAGAAAATCATAGCAAATTTGTTTAATCAAAGTTTTCCATGACTCAGGAGGCTTCAGAAATGAAGATCAAAGACCTAGGGGACACTGTCTATTCTGATGCTTAGATTCAATGAAGAATGAACACAATGTAGAGATATGATTGGACAAAATGTTAGAATCCAGTGGTAATAGGCTGAGGCAGGAAGCCCAACAAGGCCTGTCTGTGCATTCTTCTTAGCCTCACTGTGGAGTATTCCTTCCTCCTGGGTATGGGGCAGGACCCCTATGAAATAAGAGTCTTCAAAGGAAAAGAGAATGATCTTTCAGATTCTGTAGCTTGCTTTGGGGGAGAGGAGTTCTAGTTTCTATGCTCCACTCGGAGAAGGAAAATTCTATGTCTCACTTCAGGGGATTAACAGGGGCAGGATACTAGGGGTCAGGAGAAGGTCAGAAAGACCTTGTTTCTGAGACCTTTGCAATCTTTTTCAGTTCAAAGCACTCAGCAAGCCAAGGTGTCATATGTTGGGGTATCATGTTCTGAGCCCCAACAGTGTTAACGGCTAATAATGACTTAAAATGTTGTTTCTTTCTTTAAACTGATCACAGCATATTTTAAGGTTGGCTCTCTTAAAAGACAACAAAAGCATTTAATATTACATGCCAGAGAGTGTGGGATTTCAAAGTGTTTTCTTATGCTTGGTTAGGCGATTACCTACACAGTCGGCAGAGAGGGCTGAATCCAAACAAGCAAGTGCTAATTCAAATTTCAGTGGCAAAACATGAAAAAAATATACCCATTCTGCTTAGCTTTTATTTTATGAATGACTTAGAAAAACTTACTTTATAGTTTTGCCTATCTCTCTTCTCTACTCTAACTTGTCCTTAACTAAACTGGACCAAAGTTTATATTCAGTTGGTTCACGTGATATTTTCTGAAATCCTTGGGAAAATAGTCAAGACAGCACATATCTGCATACTCTGTACTATGGCTGCCCTTTCCTGAGATCCAAACAGCTTCTGCAATCCACTGTTTGAAAGTTTTATTTTTATATAGTTATACAAAGAAGATTACTTTCTTTAGAAAATGTTAAAATGAAAAGTTTAAGGACATAAACAAAAACATCCAGAAAAAATATCACAGATAATGTCTTAGTGTATATTCTTCTAGATATTAGATGGGCAGGCAGGAAGACAGACAAGCAGATAAACAAGTAGGCAGATAGATAAATAGATACATAGATAGTAGATAGAGAGATAATAGATCATGATAGGTAGATGATGGACAGATAGATATTAATAGGTGATAGGTAGATGATAGACAATAGGTAAGTAGATAAATGATGAATGGTAGATGAATAAATGATAGAGGAGAGACAGATGACAGAAAATAGATCATGACAGGTAGATATTAGGTTGGTGTAAAAGTAATTGTGTTTTGCTATTTAAAGTAATGGCTAAAACCGCAATTACTTTTGCACCAACCTAATAGCTGATAAGCAAATGATATATTAGGTAGATATAAATAGGTAGATGATAGATTAGATAGATAAGTAGATGATCAATTAGACAGATAATAAATAAATAAATTATGAATGGTAGGTGAATGGATGGATGGATGGATAGATGGATAGATAGATATGATATGATGATATGATATGATATGATATGATACATTCCCTTGTTTCATTGACATTTACTGCCAGGCATTATCCTAAGTACTGAGGATAAACGACACACAAAAATATCTCTAACTTCATGGAATCCACAGACTGTTTCTCTAATGAACAAAATATATATTAAATATTTAGTGTGATAGTAGTACATGTTATGAAGAAAACTAAAGCAGCAAATGATATTTGGGAGACTGGCAGTAGAAGTGGGGTTTGCAATTTTATGTAAGAATACCCGGGAAGTTGTCTAGAAAATAACATTTGAGTAAAAATTTAAAGAGGATAAAAAAATAAATCATGTAGATTCCCAGGGGAGAGCATTTCAGACCTCAGGCAGAGCGGACAGCCAGTGCAAAGGTCCTGCCAAAATAACTCTCTCCTGATAGCACTGGGCTGAACCCCACCATTAAGCCTTTCATATCATGGAGGATTTGCATATGTAAATAGCTAAAAGGACAATGTGTAATAATTTCAACTTTTATTTTAGATTAAAGGATACATATGCAGGTTTGTTGCGTGGGTATATTGCATGATGTCGAGGTTTGGAGTATGAATGATCCTGTCACCCAGGTAGTGAGTGAGCACAGGTAGTTACCAATAGGTAGTTTTTCAGCCCCTGCCTGCCTGCCTCTCTCCCTCCTCTAGCAGTCCCCAGTGTCTGTTGTTCCCATATTTACATCATGTGTACCCAATGTTTAGTTTTCACTTATACGATCAAGTGGTATTTGTTTTTCTGTTCCTGTGTTAATTCAGTTAGGATAATGGCCTCCAGCTGCACCCATGTTGATGCAAAGGACATGAGTTTATTCTTTTTTATGACAACATAGTATTCCGCGGTGTATATGTAACACATTTTTTTTATCCAATCCACCATGGATGGGCATCTAGGTTGATTCCATACCTTTGCTATTGTGAATAATGCAGTAATGAACATATGAGTGTGTGTGTTTTTTGGGGGAATTATTTTCTTTCAGATATATACCCAATAATGAGATTCCTGGGCCAAATGGCAGTTCTAAGTTCTTTGAGAAATCTCCAAACTGCTTCTCACAGTCGCTGAACTAGTTTAAATTCCCACCAACAGTATATAAGTGTTCCCTTTTTACCACAGTCTCACCAACATCTGTTGTCTTTTAACTTTTCCATAATAGCCATTGTGACTGGTGTGAGATGGTGTCTCGCTATGGTTTTTATTTGCATTTCTCTGATGATCTGTGATGATGAGCACTTTTTCATCTGTTCATTGGCTAATTGTGTGTCTTCTTTTGAAAAGTGTCTGTCTTTTGCCCACTTTTTAATAGGGTTATTTGTTTTTTGTTTGATTTAAGTTCTTTATAAATTATGAATATGAGACCTTTGTTGGATGCATAGTTTGCACACATTTTCTCCCATTTTGCAGGCTGTCTGTTTACTCTGTTGATAATTTCTCTTGCTGTGCAGAAGCTCTTTAGTTTAATTAAGTCCCACTTGTCAATGTTTGTTTTTGTTGCAATTTCTCTTGAGAACTTAGTCAT
Source organism: Cacajao melanocephalus (assembly GCA_963573385.1). Taxonomy (NCBI): domain Eukaryota; kingdom Metazoa; phylum Chordata; class Mammalia; order Primates; family Pitheciidae; genus Cacajao; species Cacajao melanocephalus. The sequence goes on along the minus strand of CAUYLG010004867.1, from coordinate 17,652 downwards.
GACTTCTTTGCCAAAGACAATGTACAGAATAGTATTCCTTAGGTTTTCTTCTAGGATTTTTGTAGTTTGAGGTCTTACACTGAAATCTTTAATCCATCTTGAGTTAATTGTTGTATATGGTGAAAGAAAAGGGTCCTGTTTTATTCTTCTACATATGTCTCGCAAGTTATCCCAGCATTATTTATTGAGTAGGGAGAAGGATAATATATCTTGAATTCTTATTATAGACACCCTTAAGCTAAATATTTAGACAAAAAAAAATGCAAGCAAAAAAAAAAAAAACAGGGTGCTTCAAGTAGGAATTTTCCTGTTCCAAAATTAACCTGTGGATAGGCCTGCCTCCCAAAATTCACAACGATGCCAGCCCTTACTTCATTATAAGTATGTGGACATTGAGAATATTCATTTACAGAATACATGAGTAACGCTAAAGTAACTAAAATGTTTAGACTGCAAAGGAAAAAAATAAGGACATAGAAGTTAATGGTACTGTCGATAGATATCTAAAGGGTCATGAAATAAGAGGCTTTAGCTAGTCCTCTGTGCTTTCAGACAAAGTAGGTGAAGGATTGAGGGAAGTAGCTTTTTAGCATCACCGAAAGAATTAACTTTAAATCACCATATCTCTCAGGGGATGAAATGCATCTCTTCCCAAAATATTTAACACCCTGACCTGGAAGAGTTCAAGCCCAGGCTTGGGACATTCTGTCATAGTCAGGTCCCGATAAGGATTCCTGCAGTACCCAAGAGGTTACCCTGGAAGGCACCTAAAGTTATTCCCAATTGGATAAATTGCTTTTCTAAAACCCCAATTGCCAGTGCACTGTCCCATAGTGATGCCACCCTGATAGATCATATGTTTCTTCACCTTCACTAATGCTGTCAGATTCTGTCATTCCACAAATATTTATTGGACACACCAATAAATATTGGTACTAGGCATTGTTCTAAGCACATGGAATACATTGGTGAATAAAGCAGACAGAACTCACTAACTTCAAGGAACTTAGGTTTTATGGGAATAATAAACCATCTTTTCATTCTATATAAAATGATTATAATTGTTGAACACTGGTGACTGCTGTGGAAGAAAGAAGAAGTAGAGCAGATTGAAGGGAATCTGGAAGCCAGACACGTGGTTTGCAGAATTAAAGGTCGTGTCACATTGCACAGATGAGGTTTGAGCAAAGGCTGCAAGGAGCTGAGGAAGTGAACCACACACTGTGAGAGAGAAGGTGGTTATAGGCAGAGAGAACAGCTAATGTCTAAGGTTAGAGTATGCCTCATATATCAGAGCAACAGCAAGGAGGCCAGGGTGGATGGATCCGAGTAAGAGGGGCAGGGAGATAGAAGAGATGTTTGGAGAGGAGGGTCTTGTAGGTCATGGAGGGCTTTGTAAACCACTGGAGGAGCATGTGCTCTGCCTGGAATGGGAAGCCGTGAAAGAATTTTGAGCAGAGGAGGGATAAGATCAGACTAACGTTCTACAGTAGTCTCTACTCATCCTAAAGGGATACATTCCAAGACCTCCAGTGGATGCCTGAAACCACGGATATTACTGAACTCTATATATGCTATGTTTATTTTTTATTTTATGTTATTTTGAGATGGAGTCTTGCTCTGCCACCCAGGCTGGAGTGCAGTGGCTCAGTCTCGGCTCACTGCAACCTCCACCTCCTGGGTTCAACAATTCTTCTGCCCCAGCCTTCCCAGTAGCTGGGATTAGAGGTGCTCGCCACCATGCCCGGCTAATTTTTATATTTTTAGTAGAGACGGGGTTTCACCATGTTGGCCAGGCTGGTCTTGAACTTCTGACCTTGTGATTTACCTGCCTTGGCCTCCCAATGTGCTGGGATTACAGGCGTGAGCCATTGCACCCAGCCTGATATGTTCATTTGTATACATGCATATTTGTTCTAAGTTTGTACATATAGCACTTGTATGAATAATACCTATGATAAAGTTTAATTTATAAGTTAGGCACAATAAGAGACCAATAACAACAATGATGAAATGATTCACATCCCATGTGGATAGAGCAGGATGATACAAGACTTCATCATGCTATTCAGAAGGGCATGCAATTGAAAACTTACTAATGGTTTATTTCTGGAATTTTCCATTTAATATTTTTAGACTGTAATTGACCGTGGGTTGCTAAAACCATGGAAAGTAAGGCCTCGGATAAGGAAGGACTACTGTTGAAGAGTAGTAGGAGTAAAAGGATCACTGCACACTCTAGAGAGGCAAAGGTGGAAACATGGCCACCTGCCAGATGGCTCCTATAGAAACCAAGGGAAGAGATGGAGGCAATACAGTAGAGGAGTAAGATATGCTCAGGTTCTTCAAATGTTTTTAATGTAGAGCTGGCATGATATCCTAAAGGGTATTTGAATGTGTTCCCAATTAAAAGTTTTTATTATGTATGACCATGTCCTCTTTCCTTTATCTCCATTTGTGTGGTAACATTGGGCTGTGTTTGAATGATTGCTCAAACATTGTAGGGTCTTTGAGGAAACTGTACAAAAATCATCATGGATATTCTCAACCGCGTGCATTTTATCTATTAGTTTCGCTACTATTTTAAGATGTCTTTTTGAGTATCCAGCACTACCTTTGGCTCTGTATGACACTTATTTTGATTTGAGGAACTCAATGACCTAAGAAACTTGGGACATCTCAGGTTGCCTCAAGAGATTAGCCTGTTTAACCGGGAAGATGGGAAGCATATTTCCTCCTACAGCAAACTCCTCTGAAATATCAAAGCTTGGCCCAGTGTTTCAATGAAATCAACTGTCAAGAAAAACACTTTGTATTCCTTAGACACAAGACAAATGCCATATGTTAAGTTTATTTTTAAATGGAGGATAAAAACAGGAAGACCATGCTCCAGTCTGAGATAATATTGATGCCATGTATTGGTGAGGCAGGCTATGGTATTGGTAGATTAAAGAATCAAAATGAACTCTGATAATAATAACAATATCCTGAGGGAGTAGAGGTTGGGAAAGGAAGAAGAGAGAAATAAAAGATGAATCTTTTTGTCCTGAGCCAAAGGATGGAGTTGTCATTACCTGAAGTAGAGGTTATAGATAGAACTAGTTTAAGGAAATAAGAATGATATCAGAAAATGAGTCATTAATATGTTAAGTTTGAGTTTCAGATATCTATTGGACATCCAAATGAAGGGAAGATTAGGCAGTTAATATATGAGTCAAGAGTCTAGAAAATGGGAATGGGCTGAAGACACAAATTTTGAGTGTCCTCAGCCTATGGATAGGACTGGATGAGTACATGAAGAAAATTAGCACCAGACGGATGCCTCTAGACCTGATTTTATAACACATCACCCTTGAAAAGTTTATCTTTGTTTACCTTAAGTCATTTTTCTCAATATATCACAGCCATGAGATTTCTAAAATGTAGCCTGCAATGAAGAATTCGTTATTAGTCATCATTTCAAATAAAGTCTCCAAGCTTTACAGTAAGGATTAATTTGAAATGGGATTAGCATCCCTAACAAGGGCAGTGATTGAAAAAAACAATAAACCCTGGGAGAAAATATACACGAAATGAAAATCACGAAAATAACAATAACCACATTCTTTAGTGCTATGTACACTGTTATAAATAGATAATTCACTCATTTAATTGTGCCCAACCAGCCTGTCAATAAGTAAAATATCTGCTCTTATGGCTGTATTTAAGTACTGACTTAGTTTTTAAAACTGTATCTATCATATTTCCTTCCATTTTCCCATAGAAAACAGAAATAACATACTCTCCAGAACCAAGAATCTTGACATAAGCCCAAAGTTTGGACTCAAAGAAAATCAACACTTTGGCATGAGTACTCAAGCTAAAATGCAAGATATGCTATACACAGTGCCAAATAAGTGACTCTTTCACCTTCTGCCATCACCACTCACCCCACTGAGCCCTTATGGCCACTTATGATAGCTGAAACTCTTCTGCTATGTGCTCCCCCACGATTCCTCTTGAAATAGCCCAAGGATGGAACATTCTTTACACTCAATACCAAAAAAAAAAAAATTATGGTTTCTTTTTTTCCCTGTACTCACTTTTTTCTACCCTTCCTATCTACTACCCCGGTTCTTTGACCAGAACCCTACTCAAATATTCAGAACTCTGTCCAGAAAATCAATCTTTAGATATTGCAGGCCAGGTATATTATTTTTATCTACTGTTAAAACTTAATTCTTAACAGAATTCAGCACCAACATATACTGGTGGAGCTGAGTGCAATACACTTTCTTGAATACTTAGACTAGATTCTTCTATAAGGTCCTTTGTAACCAAGGTACACAATTTTTCTTTTGGGAAGACTCCCTCTTGCCTTTTCTGTTGCACTTCTAAGAAACCATATGTATGAAGGTCTGCACTTTAAAAGTGTTGTATTTCTCCAGGTAATTTGCTCACATACCCATTTTCATTTTTTAGTTTTGATTTTTCCTCTTCTCTGGAGGATGCACAGATCCCCTTAAGAATCCTATTAGATTTGGATACATTAATATACCCACAAGTTTATGAAATGCCATTTTATATATCTCTAAGTTCAAGTACAGAAGAAATTAACATTTAAAATGTGCAGCCTGATCTTTGGGTCCCAGCAATTTGTTACGTTTGTTTTTACAGCATCAAATACACTGCTGTGATTTAACAAACAGGGAATTGGATTAAGACTCAAGAAAACCTAGGTACTTTTCTTTTGAACAGAAACTCATTAAAGATAGCTAAAGCTATCCAGAAATGGATTGGACTGTGGTATAAGGTAGAGAATTTCTCACACTGAGAGGTGTTCAGCACTGCCTGTTTAGAGGGGACTCATGCATCAAGTAGGGATTTGACCTAAAGGTCTCTTCCAATTCCTGGCATTTGTGACCCATTTTCGGGGCCAACCCAGACAATTAACCTCGGCATGCCTCACTTTCCTCACTGTAAAATAGCACTGACATCTATTCACCTCAGAGGTATATTCTAAGGTTTATTTCGCTATTTATAAGGCATATAGCCAACTTCATAAAAAGGGGCAATCTAAATAGCAAAGTTTGTTATTACTTAAAAGGAAAGCATGGGAAATTTTAAATGCTCACTGGGAATAGCAGAGGGTTTTTTCTTCCTCCTCCATATGCTCCACCTGTTGCCTGAGTCACGCGATATGCATGCAAATCAGCATTTTTTTCTGTGTCACATCTGAGTGCACCGAGTAGACAGGCGGCCAGAGCAAGTGTTTAGAATTGGCCATTTGGATATTTTTGAAAGTTGTATCTATATGCAGAGCTTAGCTCACATTCATGTGGCAAAAAAAAAAAAAACAGACTTCTTTCTGTAAAGGGTTTATTCAACCGAAGTTGCATTTCCAATTTCATTCTTGGGGATAGAATTGGAAGAAAGAGGCTCTTATGATATTATTTTATATCAGTATGTTTTGTCTTTTTATTTAGAAAGATGTGAACTTAGAGAAAAGTTGCAGGACATGTACAATAAACTCCTGTACACCCTTCACTTAGATTCATCAGTTATCATTTGGCCACATTTGCTATAATGCTCTATCATTTTCTTAATATAGAAATACCTGCAACAATAAAAATAATACTAAGTAGTAGCACTGTTGAATCATTTGAAAGTAAGCTGCAGACATCCTGACCTTTTTCCCCATAAATACATTAGCATGAATTTCCTAGGAAGGACCTTCTTCATTATAATTACACTACAATGATCAAGTACAGGAAAGTTAACAATAACATAATAATGTTATCTAAATATATAGAAATATATATTTGCTAATATTTTTATTAGTAAAACATATATATTTGCTAATTGTCCCAGGATCGTTCATGGTATTCAGTTGCCAAATCCCTTTTGTCTCATTCGATTCAGACAATTCAGCTTTCTTTTGCCATATATGACATTGACATTTTTAAAGAGTCCAAGTCAGTTTTATTGTAGAATGTCCCACTGTTGGGTTTGTCTGGCTCTCTCTTATCTACGTTTTATTTTTAAATTCCCATCATCTCAGTGGGCCAGAAAAAAATTCACATTATCAGCATGACATGCACCTTTACCCTCGCTGCAACTGGAGTGCTGGCGGGGTTGGGTCACTCCATGAGGGCGGCATCCAAACACGGGAGGATTAGCAAAGCTAGGTGTTGTGCCTAAATCGATGTCCCTCCTCTGAAGCAATTATTTGTTTAGCAAATAATTTTTAACTATTCATTACAAAGAAAAGTAAATGATTGATGGATTGTTGCAAAATGCAAATATAAGGGAAAGCTTTCTCTAAATTTTGTCTACTGTGCCTTTTGAATTGTAAATTCTCCATCATTTGCTAATGAAAGCAGAAAGGCTTTTCTGAAGCAAACAATTGCTTCAGGAAGAGAAATGTAAAACTCACTCTTCCCTGCTCATTGCTCTTCTCCTAGTTTTGGTCCCTAATCTTTAAATCTGCTGATCCTCCCCCTTTCTGAAGCCAATTTACCTATATACTGGCAAAAGGAGAAAAGCAGGAGTTTAACAGTGAGTTTTTTGTAAAAGATAAATTTATTCCAATTAGAAACTAGTCTTTTGGACTGAGATGTTCTTCTTTTTCCTCTATTGGTATTAAAACATACTTTCTTTTATGAAACAATTGTAAAAGTTAACGTTCACATTTGGGGTTGGTGTTGATTAACGGCCTGGTGTGCCAAATGCGGATTTAATATTGTGGGCTGGTCTAAAATGTTCTTTTTGTTTACTTATACAGCTATTTATAAATATAGTTAATCAGTCAGTGAATTAGCTTTTCATTCAGCCAGTTGACAAGAAATCCAAAAGTTGGGAGGGGCCAATGATTTGGAGGAAAGAGCCCTAGATTTGGTATCAGAAGGTAGATTTGGCCTTAATCCCTGGTTCTCCCACTTATTAGCTATATAACCTTGAGCAAGTTGCTCCAGCCTTCAGCAGCCTTAGCTCATAATCTGTAAAGTTAAGGGGTAATTGATGCCCCATCTACCTGAAGAGAGCTGATGGGATAAAATTCTCCTACAGGCTGTGAGGACTTTGAAGCAGGTTGTGTTGTCTTGCACCCCCAGGGCTTAACATGAAGCTTGGCATCTAATGAGCATCCAGCAAATGTTTTCCCATAAAAATAAATGAAAGAAGTGAGAAAATGTATGTCAACTTTAAATCCCATAAATATGTAAGTCATCATGATGGAAAGATGTGACATTCTATTCAACAAAGAACAAGAGAGCAGTTCATTGCAGCACACGAAATGCACTTTTTACATGTTTTCCCCATGTTATTGAGAGACCACATTAAACCGTCCCTTATGGTCATGCTCATGAAAAAAAAAATCTATGTGATTGCAAAGCAGGTGGGTGACAAGAGAAAGCAGGAGAGGAACTCAGGCAGCCTGGAGTCTCTCTTTTTTTCCCATCTCATCAAAAAGTCCTAAGCCCTAAGCTGTGTCTGTTCCCTCAGCACCAACAACTTGTATTTATAAGGCAGGATAGTGACGTCAAAAGATTAAGTGTTAGATTCACATACAGCAGTTTTAATCCAAGATTCTTCTTAACTATCTTTGTAAGTTACTTAACTATTCTGGGCCCTGAATTACTCATTTAAATAACAGTAATAATGGTTACATCATAGGATTAGTTCAAAGATTAACACACATTACAAGTAACAAATATATGATTCCACGTTCTATATGTTCTTTCATTTTTAATGCTCCTCAGTAGTTCAGGACATGTGACTCTGGAAGTGAGACAACAAGCTGCTGATTATCAGTACCTGAGGGCCTTCAACCACATTGACTGATTTGAAAAGGAGCAAGAATCCAGGAAGCCTATTATTCTAGCAATTCAATTTTTGTGTAAAAAGAGAAAAGGTTAATTTATTAGCCCATTTTCACACTGCTATGAAGAACTACCTGAAACTGAGTAATTTATAAAGAAAAGAGGTTTAATTGTTTCATACTACCACACGGCTGGGGAGGGCTCAGGAAACTTACAATCAAGGCAGAAGGGGAAGGGGAAGCAAGAAACATCATACATGGTGGCAGAAAAGAGAGAGAGAGTAAGTGGGGAAGTGCCACACTTTTAAACCATCAGATCTCCTGAGAAGTCATACACTATCATGAGAACCAGCATGGGGGAGATCCACCCCCATGATCCAATCACCTCCCACCAAGTTCCTCCCCTGACACATGGGGATTGCAATTGGGGTGAGATTTGAGTGGGGACACAGAGCCAAGTCATATCAGACAATAAGCACTAAATCTAGATAAGGTTCTATAGCAACCACCCTTTCATTCTATCACCCCTACACACTTAACTCTGAAGTTCAATATCATGATAAATTTATTGTATATCAGAATCAAACCTAACTATGGTGGTAGAGAAACTTCTCATTTGAACCACACACACACACACACAAAATGTATGTTCTAGTTAAAAAAAAAAAAAAGTAGCTACATCAATAAAACAAGAAAAAGAAAAATGCCTCAAGTTTGGCAGTAGCTGGAATCCATGCTGAATCTTGCACAGAGCATACCACAATTTTCATTGAATACTCATGAAGCTTAATATTCCCTACTGATTATCTAATGCTAACAAATCTGGAAGGCACAGAACTGCATACCAAAGAAGAAAAGCTCAATTTTTCAGTCTGATGGAAGTCCTTGAGTGAGAGCCAACATTATGCAGTGCAGTGAGCACCTGCTAACATTAGGGGAAATAAGATGGAGGCTTTTACTCAGTGGCTTTTCTTGCCTTGGAAAGCACTTCTATTAGGAAATGGTGCAGATCAGTAGCTCCACACCTGCTAAATCAAACATTCTCCATCAAGTTAGTTAGACATATATGTTTTGTTGCAATAACCAATCGAGAATGTTTTTTAAATTGTTTCTGCTTTTATGATTATAATTTCTAAAAATTCGATGGTCTTTTTAAAAAATTAAGTAGGATTTTCCAATTTAACATTCAAATATATTAGCAAGAAAATGTAATGAGCCATTTACATATAGTTTATATGGCAGGAACTGAAAGATTATATAAAGCAACCCAACTAATTAGCTGGTTAAGAGTATGTTATATTTAAATACTTAAGAAAAGACTTAGAGAAGTTTACAGCTACGAGAAATATTCGCATTCTATTGGCTTTGTAAGTAAGCAGATGTGATGTATTTCATCAAACACTTTTGGAAACTTCAACCTACTTTTTGCTTACTAAGTTTTACAGTTGCAGGCTTGATTTGTTAAAAATTTGAGGTATTTCCAAAAGCTGAAAGGACAATTGCATCCTAAATAAATTTAAAATGCTCCTAGGAAAATTATGCTTCCAAGTCATACATACCCAAAAGGGAAAATAGTATAATCCACCACAGAAAGATGAATGACAAATGGGAGAGTAGGAGTGTAACCTTTAGGAAGGTGACCACTGGGTACACTTTGGAGTTGAAACAAGTTTAACTATAAATGGCAATAAACAATACTGTCGACAGAACAGTCTCTGTTGCATGATTGGATGTCATTTTCTAGGTCTAATTCGTCTACAAGAGCTCATCAAAGCTCCCTCCAGATATAATATTAAAATCAAAATCCGCCAGCTGCCTTCTGGGAATAAAGATGCCAAACCTTTACTCAAGGAGATGAAGAAAGGCAAGGAGTTCTATGTGATATTTGATTGTTCACATGAAACAGCCGCTGAAATCCTTAAGCAGGTAAGAAGGCTAGGGAGGAGGTGGAAGTGTGGGAGAAATGTCATATTTTTCAAAAATGCCGTCTAGTTTTCACTTAATGCAGCATGATAAAACTGCAGCAGTCCAGTTTAGGCTAAAGATTATAGTTTTCAGAACCCTTTTAAAGAGGCAAGGGGCTCAGAGAGTTCATGGGGCTACATCGAAGCCGCATGTGTGTTTCTATGGGCGGACCGGGTGGTATGTGACTCCTACAAGCAGAAGATGAGAGGAGGATGTCATTTCAAGGTGATTAAACATCTCTCTCTCTCTCTTTTATGTCTCTTGAAAAGATTACGCCAGATTTCTTTTACACAATGCCTGACTTGTCCTAAATACATCTTCCTCATGGCAAGACCTCTTTTGTCAAACATGCAGGATTGTAAACACAGTAAAAAGGAATGCAGAGACAGTTACAGAAAACATGCCTCTTTCTTCTAATTTGCTGGAGACAATAAACTGCTATGCATTAATCTCCACAAATAATATGAGTGGAAATACTTGGTAAATTGTGAAATCCTATATAAATGAAGACAGTAATGTGCAGAATAATAACAATAAAATAATTTCTGAGCACTTGGTCTTATGCTTAAAAAAGTAAATTCAGAATTAGAAAAAAAATTAGGCTTAGACTAGTGCTTCTCACCCCAGAATGATTTTGCCCCCTGGAAACTTATGGCAATGACTGAAGACATTCTGGGGTGTCATATTTGAAACAGGGCACTCTACTGGCCATTGGTGGGTACTGCTAAACATCTTGTAATACACATCTGGAAAGGCTAGCAAATGTTTATAATAGAAGCATTAATAAAAGATCAGATGATTGAACTTGGGAGAAAGAAAAAATAGCCAGGCTTTATTTACGTGGTCTGCTGGCCATCTCATTATATTCAAGTCGTTACTGTGGCATAGGCAATGTTTTTATCTAATATAACATAGGCTGTTTTTGCACCCCTTTGTTTAAAAGGTCTGGGGTTGCTATGCTGTTGACAGTTAAGGGCTAGTAATTTCATAAGTAGATAAACCCCTCTACATGAATGCAGAACTGTGGATTCTTGAATCACTAGGAAGAGCTCTCTTCGAATAATCATCTGGCCTGACTTTCTGGTGCTCCATTCACATGTGCAGAGCATCTCCATGCAGCCGTTGAGTTCAGAATTGAATTTTTAATTGCACTGAACATCGACAGTCAAAAATGTTGACCAAATGTTTCTATTATCTGTTGGATGATTAGAGTGAAAAAAAAAATCTACTTAAAGTTGGAGTTGGGAGGCTGAGGCAGGTGGATCACCTGAGGTCAGGAATTCAAGATCAGGTTGGTCAACATGGCAAAACACCATCTCTACTAAAAATACAAAAAAGAATTAGCCAGGTGTGGTGGTAGGCACCTGTAATCCCAGCTACTTGGGAGGCTGAGGTAGAAGAATCACTTGTACCTGGGAGGTGGAGTTTGCAATGAGCCAAGATGGCACCCCTGCACTCCAGCCTGGGCGACAGAGCGAGACTCCATTCCAAAAAAATAAATTAATTAAATAAAGTTGGGAATATAAAATTGCATTTGAAAGCAATCACAGACATCACCATATCTAATTCTCACACTTTGCAAGATATAAAATGACATTGCCAGAGTCATACATCCAGTGCTTTCTCCATCATGAGATGCTGTCACTCATGTTAGGCAGAAGAGTATCTGTTACTTAATTCTACGCTATAGTTATATTAACAAATCTTTAGATATTAAAATTATCTCTCAATAAAGCAAGCAAGCATGTTGCACTAGTGCCAACAACTGAAGAACTTTAAAGGTAAATAAATGCAATCAGTAGTCCTTTATGGTAAAGCTTCATTTAAGAATTTTAATACAGTTCATTAGAAGGCATAATGAAGTGTGTGGGTCAGAACTGAGGAAAGCACCCAGATTTATGCGTAACCCTCAAAAGGCAAAGAAGCATCCCTTCCCAGGAGCCTGTTGTAACAGACGCTGAGGACCTCTGTTACATTTAAGAGAGTGATTTGCTGATGAGACTTCTCTTTTCCAGGTACTCATTTGTCTCACATAACTGGCCACATATCCCCCAAGGGCAGGCCTGGAATAGGCAAGAGCAGTGTACAGTGGGGGTAGGGAAGGGCTGCTAGACTTTCTCTTCTATTTCACTAAATTTGGACTTGAAGTTCCTTTGATAGAAGTGGCTCTTTCCTAGTAGCCTAGGGATTACATCATTCAAAGGACAATTGAAACAAAAACAAAAGCAAAATATCCAAGAGTGGCACTCAAGAAATATCTAGCTGGGACAGCAGGAAATAGGGTTAGTTCAGCTTCGTGCCAGTCACTGACACAAACATTTTTCTCCCCATCCTCTCTCTTATCACGTTTTATCCTATGTTTGCTTTTCCTAATCATTTTAGCGGTCAGAGTGGCTGTGAGGCTTGGAGGAAGACACTAAAGAGATGGTTCATCCAGTTTTCATTCTAGACTAATAATCTGGAAACATTTCAGTAATAAGAACCCTTTTTTAAAGGTCCTAGCATGAAATTCCTACCGTATTGCATGTAAAAGGGCAATTGCTGTTTTTGAAATAACAACAGAGGACTCAAGTCAGTTTAACTGGGCTCCATTGGAACCTCCAGAGGCCGCTGTGCTTGAAAGGGGATATTGGAGAACTCAGGACTTTTCTGTTCTGATGAAAGTAAGGCCCAAGCACTCTATGTGATCTAGCTTAACTTGCTCTATTTGCTCTGGAGAAAAACCTGTAGAAACAGAGACTTGTCTGCTAAGAGATTCCCCAGGGAAGCTGAGAACTCAGGTGTTCTGAGAACTGATTCTGGCTGTCATTCATTCCACAAATCCTTCTACCCAAAAAAAGGAAAGGAAGGAGACTTACCTATTTTTGAGGGTCCTAAGAGGTGAAAATGAAAGTGCCTGGCATGCTACACAATTATAGCATCAATCTCAAACAACCCCCTGAGGTAAGTTTGGCATTCTCACTTTCCAGATGAGGAAACATGCTCAGACAGGATAAATGGCCCATAGAAGGTTACTCTCTGAGCCTGGCTGGGCCGCCATGTGGTCTCTCGACTGCCTGATCTCAGAGCTGGCGTGCTCACTTTACTCTGAAGGGCCTCCAAGCAGAATGGATGACTATTCTGAAGTAGGCTTTCAGAAATGTCTGGAAAAAACACAATCGTATGCTGCTGGCCTTCTTTAGATAAGATTAGTATTAATAGCTTTTACTGTTTTGGTAACTAAAATCACTGCCGAGAACATTTCTCTGCCAGGTCGATGTGGCATTCTCTTTACGTGCATTTTCCATCATTATCCTGCTTTTCCCTGCACCTTTATTGTATTTTCCCACCTTCTAATGATTCTTAAGAAAAGAAGAAATCAAAGGCGCTTTAAAGATATTTAACATTTATCTAAAAGTAAAAATTGGGGGAAAGTCTCTAGTTATTCTTGGGCATGCTAATTACTTCAGCAAACTAATTATTTCTATTCATATTGAACAAGTACTATATGATGAGAATCTGAGAAGTTATTTCCCCAAAATTCGTTTGAAATTTGAATGTCAAGACTTAATTAGGCCATAGAAGATGGGGCTTTCATAAGAACTTTCTTCATGAATTTCTACAGTTGGAAAGTTCTCCATAAACCAAAAGGTCGCATGTGTCCTCTCCCCAACTTTTCCACCCACCACCTCACAGCAGGAGTCCTGATGCTTTGAAAAGATGCTGCTCTCTCCTTCACCTGCCTTTGGTGTGGAAACCATTGCTCCCCCTCACTCCCATTTCCCCAAGTCCATCTACTCTTTCACCGACTCTTCACTGTCCATCCTTCATATATACCCTTATTCATACTGAGTGTGAGTCCACTGAGGGAGTGGCTGAAAGGAGATGAATTTAAAGAATGAAGCAAAGAGCAAGAAAGCTCTACATATGGAATTCCCAGCATGTGCCTAGCAGGATGCTGGGTGCTAAGCAACCATCTCATTTAAGTGACCCAATAACTTTTCATATGATTGGTATTATTCTTCTTTTGCAATTGAAAATTGAAGCTGATAACATTAGGAGAAGTACCTAATGTAGATGACGGGCGGATGGATGTAGCAACCCACCATGGCATGTGTATACCTATGTAACAATCCTACACAATCTGCACATGTACCCCAGAACTTAAAGTATGATAAAAAAAATTTTAAAGAAAATTGAATTAGGGTAATAATTTTATTTACCATGTACTGAACATACACTTAAATATAGAAACACCAAGGCCTGCATGACCTTGCCTCTCTCTCCAGCCTTGTTGCTGGCTTCCAGTATCCACAGCTCCATTTCAGAGGCATCCTTTCTGGCCACGTGACACACCCTTTTCTCCCCATATCATAGCCTCTGCACTTGGAATTGCCAAATCCTGGAATGTTCTAAATTCCCAGTCAGTCTCACCTAAGTTTTCATGAAAATCCCTTGAGAGATAAAAGAGAGGAAGCTCCCTTCTCATTCTCTATATTTCTTCACTCTAGTTTGCTCTATCACCACAACAAAAATCATAGTGAATTAAGACATTTACTCACGTGTTGTCCATATCCCTTACCACACTGTAAGCTGCAAGAGGACAGAAGCCTTCTTTGTCTTCTTCCCCAAAATCCCTAGCACCTACTACATTATTTGACACATAACGAGTGTTAGTACAACTCTGCTGAATGAATAAATGAACCAAACGAATGAATGAGCCAAGAGCTGTTCTAGATGCTTTCAGTAAATCACCTTCAAAATCATATGTTCTTCTACTCCACTGAGTCTGCTATACTCTCATCTCTGCCAAGCACATGTGGGTGAGTTGCTCCTCTGTGCCTCTGCCACCCTGGAAGAAAGGCATCATTCAACTATGAAATTCGATACTATTAAAATACTGTGATGCATTTGAGCTTGTGATTTCACTTCCTGAAAACAAATTTGGCTCTTTGGAGAACTGCATAGTCACTTTTAAGTCTGGTAGGACTGAGTGAGCAAATTGCTATCTCAAGCGCCCATTTCTAATGGTTCGCTGATGCAGAGCAAGGTGGCACTGCTTTGCTCCCGTCACTGCGAAGCTGCCTGGGAGCTGGACCATTTCCTGAGCTGGAGAATGGCCAGCAGGTGAGCATGAACACATGGTTTCCCACTCAGGAAACCTGCTGTCTCCTTTAAGTGAACAAATTGAGGAAGGTTTTTTCTCCCACAACACGAGTGGCAATGAGTATTTAGCTATAATTGAGCCATTGGTCTTCATAAAACATTTAGCACCAAAATAGTTTGTACAACTATACTGCATTTTCCCTTGTCAACATTTGCATGCTCTTGCTTTTTTTTTCTTCCCTGCATCCTTCTGTTTTTATATCTTTCAATTAACATTAAAAACAAGGCAGGGAAGAACATGTTTTTCTTTTTTTTTTTTTAATGCCTGGTTTTCCTCTGCTAGGAAGTGCACTGGCAATGCTAGCTAATCAAATAATTTTGTGTGTTGATTCTTTCCTCATATATGTTGTGCCCAGTGGCTGGAATGATGGAAAACAGATATGGTTAAATAGGTTTCATCTTTTGTTTAGATAAGACAGAAACAACCATCAGCCATGATCTCTCATGACAGAAAACATCAAGTCAAGCATGGCACACTGTGCTAAGGGATTGTAAACCTGTGCCCACTAAGTCAGATCTATAAGTCAATAATTTTTTCATCATAAACACATAGAATAGGCCAAAGACCTTGGGGGCCACTTCATATGGAACTCTTACTGTACGCTGGCACTGTGCTAAGCAGGTTAAATGGATCAGTCATTTAATTTTTACGAGAACATTCGGTATAGAAGAAACTAACAGAGCTCAGAGAGATTTTGTCACTTGCTCAAGGTCATAGAGCTAGCAAGTGGCAAGTCTGGGATTTGAAACTTATCTCAGACTTTGAGAGAAAAAGAAAGGTAACTTATTCTGCTACTGTTGTATACAACAAGATGTCAACTGATTCTCATCTTATTGCAACCTGAAACATATTTTAGTTAAGCCTTGCACTTCTTGAATGAAGGTGTTTCATTTTATTTTCAAACATCCTATCATGTCTAGCCTTACACAATTCCTTAATAATTGATAATTATATCAAATGTCCCATGGCCAAGTAGAGAATGTTGTAGGGATACCGTAGAGAAATTTATTCTTTCATTCAATACTTATTTGTTAAGCACTGATTGAAGGTGTTGGAGATACAACAGTGGGAGCAACAACAAGAATAAAAACCCAAATCTCTGCCCCCTTAAGGCAAAAGGAAACCTTGAAAATAAATGGAACAAGTGTAAAACTATCCAATGCTTGCAAATCATCCTAATACGATACAGTTACTTTCTTTTTTTAATTAATAAACTTAATTTTATTTATTTATTTTTTAACTTTTGTTTTCAGTTCAGGGGTACATCTGCAGATTTGTTATATCGATATGCTCCTGTCAGTGAGGGACTGTGACTAGAATCTTAGACTGAAAGTTGGGAGACCCATTTGCAAACTCTGCTTTTTTCCCTAATAAAATAAAATGGCTACCATTTATTTGGTATTTACTGCATGCATAATATGCTCTGTGTTTGACTGCAATGATCTCTTTTTCTCTCAAAATAGTCTATGTCATAGATGAGAAAAATGAGGCTTCAAGTCCCACACTCAATGACAGGTCTGGAAATGCAGATCAGAGTATGGTGCTCACATCACCAAAGTATCTCACATCCTCTAAACAGGCAACTTTGAGAAATTCTGGTGATACCTCTTCAACTCAGTCACGTCATCTATAAATAAAATTATCAAATTGCTAATATTTCCATCAGCTCTGAGCTTCCATGCATACACGTGACCAAGAATCCTCTTACTAGCGTTTGGATATAAAGAACTTGCCTGTACTTAGTAGGCTCTCAAAGAAATGGGAAATTAATTAAGCAGTTCATTCTTTCTTAAAGTTCCTCCATTCCTTTGATAGTCATTGAGCCAGTTAATTGATAAGTTCATTACTTTGGATAAATCCTGACAATGTAATAATGATAAGTCTCAATTTATACTAATTTGATGATAATTTGTACAATGTTATATAATTATTTTGGCAGTACATTATTTTCCTAATTATGTTTCTCTCAGGCTGACATGAAAATCTATTTACATTCCCTGAACACAGAGTTAGTTTTACTTGTAAGGAGCGGTTCACAGATATGAGTATGTTATTAAAGGTACACAAGGATTAATTGACCTCTGTGGATAACCAACAATTCACTAAAGGTGTGTGCAATTTGCCCATATTCTTAGTGTCCAGGATATCCAGTTGAAGATTCTCAAAGTCCTCCAAAAAGTCAGTTTAAGAAAGGACTTAGATTTGCTTCAACCTGAATTGGGAAATGAGAAAAACCATATATGCATATGTTCCGTAAATGCTCTAGTGCTTAATTCCAGCTATATCAACATTGGACTACTATAGCAGGAGATAAGAAAAATGTTCCTTGGAGTGCAAGCAGGGGCACTTTAGAAGAAATTGTGAAAAGTATTTGAAGATGTGTATGTCAGGACATGTCTTAAGTTTCTTGGATCAATGAACTTCAGCTTTATTCAAAATAGTAGGAATATGCATGGCTTTGGATGTGCTTTTTTGTGGAAAGGGGGTTGGAGTGTCCATCAGCTTTTCTCAAGAAGCCTGCACACTAAAGTGGTTTAAAAATTACTTTGCTGGGTTAACTCTACCTACTTCTCCCTCAACCCTTCATAAATGCAAGATTTTATCAAAAGGAGCCTTCCTACTTTCCCCACGACTGTTAGCCAAATCCTCTCTGCTATAAGGGTGATCCTATGAAAAGTAACTTTCACCATTTATACAGCCAAACTATGCGCCAGTAGGTTTTTTTTTTTTGTTTTTTGTTTTT